>JAWQEG010002426.1:0-117500 GCA_033782935.1 Petrolisthes cinctipes | reverse complement strand
ACCTTACGTATGCTCTCTCTCTCTCTCTCTCTCTCTTTCAACTGAGGTTCGTAAGTCCTGCTCGTGGGTCTCTCTCACTATGAACTTTATATATAGTGATTTCTTACTCCTGCTCTTGGCCTCGTGTGTTTTAAGTTACCCATGATAGATTTTATATATATAATGAATTTTTTCCTTCTGCTCTTGGTCTCTTGTGGTTTTTAATTTATATGTATGCAGCCAGCCATCTCCAACACAATGGCCCTTGTGTGGTACAGTAGTTTGTTTTAAGCACGTTACCCTTCCTGCTTTTGTTTACATAGCGACAACATTTTACGCGTGGCCAGTTACTTGAAGGGGATATTCTTTTTACTCTAAATTGGAGGGCTACTCTTTCCTAAAAAATAAATAAATAATAATAATAATAACAACAATAATAATAAAATATGAGGAAACACACCTTTGTACAGTCACGTGCAGTAAATAAATTCTACAACGTTATTAATTAAAACTGCCTTGATAAATGATATGATACTTTTGCTTGTGTTCTCGGTAAAAAAAATTCATAAGATTAATTTACAGAGCTTACTGTATATATATTTTTTTAATTTGTTCGTGAGACTTTTGCTCGTGGCTGTACATTCCCCCCCCCCTCCAACACACACATATATACCGTTTAATTAAGGGGGAAGTTTGTGTTGGTAAATCTGGAGCAACTGAATCCTCCAAACTATTCCAAGCAACAGAACACTATTATTTTTTCTCTTCTGGTCGATCCTGTTTCCTAGTATATTTTGGAGGAATCAGGGCACTCCAATGTACCAAAAAAGAATTACCACCTTAATAACACCTAATAACACCCGACAACACAACACTACCACCATTATCTAAAGTATAACATAACACATACATCCTTACCACCATCACAGTCAGTCTCCAACACAACACCTTACCCACTGTAACTAATTTGTACCTATTTCCCACACACACACCCACAACCACAATAATAATATATATAACCTCTTCCCCACAACCCCAGGCTACTTAATGATCGACCTCCCCACACCACCACAACCACAATGACAACCTGTAACCTCTTCCCCACAACCACCACAGCACGAAACTACATGATGCCTTCCCCACACCCCCACAACCACAACACCCTATAACCTCTTCCCCACACCCACAACAACAACAACTTATAACCTCTTCCCCACAACTCTAATCTATAACTTCTTCCTCACAACCCCCACATCACTAATTAACGACCTCCCCACACTCACAGTACTAATCTATAACCTCTTCCCCACAACTCCCACAGCACTTAACGACCTCCACACACACACAACAATCATCTATAACCTCTTCCCCACAACCCCCACAGCAGCACTAACTAACAACCTTCCCCTCTCCCCACCACAACAAAAATCTATAACCTCTTCCCCACAACTCCCACAGCACTAATTAACGACCTCCACACACACACAACAATCATCTATAACCCACAACCCCCACAGCAGCATTAACTAACAACCTTCCCCTCTCCCCACCACCACCAGGGCTTCACATGGATTAAGGAGAGAGGGGGAAGTACAGAGGAGGCTCGGAAACAACAGAGTCGACTACGTGAATTGTGCTCCTTGGCAGAGAAGCTGGGATGTACCCTGGCCCAACTCTCCCTGGCTTGGGCACTCAGGAATGAAAACTTACACTGTGTTCTCATCGGGGCCACGTCAGCACGACAACTTATTGAACACATTGATTCACTCAAGGTATAGTCTGTGAGAGAGAGAGAGAGAGAGGGAGAGAGAGAGTGTGTGTGTGTTTGTTTCACCTGGTCTTGATCACGTCCTGGACACGTGCGTGTGTGTGTGTGCATGCTTGAGAGAGAGAGAGAGAGGCTGTGTGTGGGTGTATGTAACAAAGAAAGATGGTGAGAGAATCACAACATCTTTATAACCTCTATTTACAGAAGGTTATGTAGTCACTCATGTTTGTCTGTTTGGGGAGTTAGTGAATAAGATAAACTCCTTTACTTGTATACTGCCGACTGATATTCAACCCATCAACACTTACCACTGCCCCTAATAAGATAAGGCTGGTAGTATTAAACGTTATCATCGACGAAAGCAATCTTCGTCGTTATATTCGGCTTGCAAAATAATGGGAACGGAGTGACGAAGAGTACAGTATTTTCGTTGAAGAGAAAGTTTAATACAGTAATACCAGCCTAAGAGTCTTGGCTATGTGGTACAATTTGTGTTTGAAGTCCAAGTGAAGATGATGTCATGGGTAGTCAAGTAATCAGCACTTACCTCTGCTCCCCAAGAAATAGGACCACATGCAAAAACATCCGTGGTGTTGATGATGGCATGGTACTGGTACGATGACTCTGTAGTGTGTCAATGTGATCATCGTACCGGTACCACACCATCATCAACACCATCAATGTTCTTAAGGAGAGATTCTCTTGTTGGTAAATTGGAAGGCTACTGATTCCTTCTAACTACACCAGAAAACAGCCACCCTCAATGGTACTAATAGGGGATCTGTTTCATGGCATAGTTTGGAGGATTCACAGCTGTACCTTTCAATTCACCAACAAGTAAATCTCCCATTATATACTGCCCTTTCCACCACCACCAACACCACTACTCCCTCCCTCCCTTCTACAGATTGTATCACGGCTGAAAACAGAACACCTGAATGAGTTGGAGAGGATCTTGGACAACAAACCCGTCCGTCCCCCACTGATCTCCACACTGGCACAGAGATGACAGGACGTGCCACAGGTGCCAGAGGAGGACGAGGAGGTACTGTGTAAGTGCTCTGTGTGTAGGTGTGTCTGTGTGTGTGTCTGTGTGTAGGTGTAGGTGTAGGCGTAGTGTGTATTGTATACAGTATGTTGCTTTAGTTATTTTGTGTACAGTAGGTGTTTTGCTTTGTATATGTCTTGTAGGTGTATTGAACTGCTGTGTGTGTGTGTGTGTGTGTGTGTGTGTGTGTGCGCCAGTGTAGGTGTTGTGTGTTTTTATGTTGGAGTTCAGTATGTCCTGTAGATGTATTGATCTGCTGTGCTATGTTTGTGTGTGTGTGTGTGTGTGTGTGTGTGTGCCAGGGTAGGTGTTGTGTACGTGGCTTTGGTTATTTTTTTTATGTAGGTGTTCTGCTTTGTGTATGTCCTGTAGGTGTACTGCTGTGTGTGTTTGTGTGTGTGTGTGTGTAGGTGTTCCGCTTTGTGTATGTCCTGTAGGTGTACTGCTGTGTTGTGTATATGTGTGTGTGTGTCTGTGTGTTTATACCTACAGTATTGTCCAGCATGAAAACTGCATGTTGTTGTTGTTGTGTCCCTGGGATGATTGAGGTAAGCCATCTCAGAATACTGTACTTCTTTGTTAATGTTGTCATAGTGAAGAATTACTTGGTATAGTTTAGAAGAATTATTACACCTCCAATTTACCCCAAACAAATGACTCCTTTAAATTCTTTTGTTGGAAAGTTTGTGTTTCCTCCATACCATGCCATGAAACAGACAACCCTAATGTTACTTTAATAGGAGATATGTTTCATGGCATATTTGTAGGAATCCCCCCCCCAAAAAAAAAAAAAAAAAAAAAAAATTACTTCTTTAAGGGGATATGGTATACTGTTTGTACATTCAAGTACCATGATTCTTCCAAAGGATATCATCAGGAATAGGAATTAGTGAATAGATATAATGGTATCCTGTTGCTAGGAAGTGTTTGGTGGAATCAGTTGCTCCAGACTTCACACCCAACAACACTACTATATGCCCCCTTAAAGGAAGATTATTTGGAGGGTAAATTGGAAGGTCTGTGATTCCTCCAAACTATACCACGAAACATATCCCCCATTAAAGTAACATTAGGGTCGTCTGTTTCCTGGGATAGTTAGGAGGAATCAATAGCCCACCAATTTACCCTCAAAAGAATCTTTCGTTAAGGTATTGACTGTCATTTTTAATTAACATTGCAGAATACTGTATTGCAGATTTCTTCATAATAACAAGTTGTATGTACTGTACTTGTACTGTAAATCTTTCACCAGAGCAGTATCAAAAATTTTATGTATAAGACAAAATAGTATAATAGGTTTTCTATCTTTAAATTATACTTATCAGGTTTTTATAAGGATGAATGGTAAATGTTGTGGTAATGAATAATGCAATAAGCTGTAGTGAACAACAAACTGAAACAAAGCTAAAGTGAATGACTGGTTGACATGATTGATTCGTTGGTTGGTTGTAACTTTTTATTGTGTGTGTGTGTGTGTGTGTGTGTGCGTAATGAAAAATACGAATATAATTTTGGCTGTAACTTAAATGTGTGTGTGTATGTGTGTGTCTGTAATGACTAACATAAATGTATTGTTGGCAGTAACTTAAATTTGTGTGTGTGTGTGTGTGAGCAAAAGTTTGTGGTGCGTACAAGTGTGTGTAGGTGTGTGTGCAACAATTTATTGTATATACAAGTGTGTGTGTGTGTGTGTGTGTGTGTGTGTGTGTGTGTGTGTGTGTGTGTGTGTGTGTGTGTGTGTGTGTGTGTGTGTGTGTGTGTATGTGTGTGTGTGTGTGTGTGTGTGTGTGTGTGTGTGTGTGTGTGTATGTGTGTGTGTGTGTGTGTGTGTTACAGTACTACGTTAATTATTCCCCCCATCCATGTATTTTCCCAAACGAGTAACAGACATCATTCTCTCCCCACCAACACAGGAGGAGGAGCCATCCACCAAGATGCCATTCTGTGTGATCATGTAACCACCCAGACCTTCTACCTGCCTCACTCACCTACCCCTCCCTGAACCTGAGAAGAAACATGAATAACACAAGCAAAATGAAGAGATGGATAAACAAGGCATGAGCAGAAAGATTTGATAACACAAGACATAAGAAGAAAGATTTGAAAACACGAGATAAACAAGTAAGAAGAAAGATTGGATAACATGAAACATATGAAGAAAAATTTGGTAACACAAGATACAAAAAGAAAGATTGGATAACACAAGATATAAAAAGAAGGAATTGGTAACACGAGACATGAGAAAAAAGATTTAATAACACAAGTCATACAAAAAAAATTATGAAGGATAACAATAGATATGATAAGAAAGATGGATAACAAGAGCCATTTGTTGGTCTAAGTATGTCTAGTTAAAGGTAAAACAAATCAACAATAACTAAAAGAGTTAACGCAATGATAGATAATATGCAAAGAATTATATCACAAATCATATGTTGGTCTATATCTAAAAGTAAAACAAATTAAAGACAGAAAGAGTAAATGATATGATAGAGACTGTTATATGAAAAAAGGTGTAACAAAGAATTATAACACAAATTATGTCTATAGGTAAAACAAAACAAGAGCGTTATAAAGAGTAAAATTTTCAATGATAGATAATACGAAGAAAATTGCAACAAAATATTACAAATAATCTGTTGGTATTTATCCAGTCACAAGTAAATGTATTCAAGATGTCTTTACTAACAAGGAACACAAATTAAAGTATTGTAACACCAGCAAGAGTACGGTAGCACAACAATAGATAACATGACGGAAGATGTAACAAATTATAACGTAAATCACCTATTGACCTGTTTTGTGTCGGAGGTAAAATGAATTAAGAACAAAAATTAGGTACTGTAACTCCACAATGAGTGATGCAACAATAAATAACGTGAAGAAAGGTGTAACAAAACATAACGTAAATCACCTATCAATCTGTTTTGTGTCGGAGGTAAGAGAAATATTTACTTTCTCACTCAGATGAAACACCAATTATATAACACAATTATATAAAACACAAAGAACGGTCTACAGTAACGAAGAAAGAATTGTTTGCCTGTTTGTTTATGTAGAGTTCTGGAATAGCTCATCATAGAGATAAATAAAGAGAGAAAAATAAGACAGAGGTATATAATTTATGTCGGAAGGATATTTTGAAGAAAGATAATACCAGTCAATCTGTTTGTTTACATCTTGTCATTGGAAAAAATTGTTGACCGCCATGTATTCATAAAATCATTGGTACCGTTGCTCTAATGAAAATGGTAATGCGAGTTTTTTAAGGCAATTGCAGGAAAAATATCTTGCTGAAATGAAAGAACAAGGAAAATTCTAATACAAATAGGAAAAGCATTTATTGTTTATTGATTGTTAATTAATTAGTGTACTATTGTATTTCTAGTTAAAAGAAATAGGAAAACTCACTCAGTAGGAAAGAAGGTATAATAATTAATCCTGTGTTGTTTATAATTATCTAGTTATCACAAGAATATACTGTAGTTATAAGTAAGTATTAAGGGAAGATTTTCTTGTTGATGAACTGTAGGGCTACTGATTCCTCCAAACTATGCCATGAAACAGATCCCCATTGAAGTTGTCTGTAGCCTGGTATAGTTTGGGGGAATCAGTAGCCCTCCAATTCATCAACTTAAGACTCTCCCCTTAAGGGTATAATACACTTTTGGTACATTGGATCGCCTTGATTCCTCCAAAGTATGCCAGGAAACAGGACCAATTAGCAAAAATAATAATGGTATCCTGTTGCTTGGAATAGTTTGGGGGAATCAGTAGCCCTCCAATTCACCAACTAAACACTCTCCCCTTAAGCCACAGGAAAAGTGAGTGATTAAGGAGAGGTTTCTTGTTGGTAAATTGGAAGGCTACAGATTCCTCCTAACTATACCAGAAAACAAGACTCCCTCAATGGTAGTACTAAGAGGGGATCTGATTCGTGGCATAGTTAGGAGGAATCCGAGACCTTCCCATTCACCAACATGAGAGCCTCCCCTTAAGAATATTGTACTAGATTAATGAAATGGTTTAGCACGGTACCATTGTTGTTGTGGTCGTACCAATAATACCGTACATACATTTTAGTCACGCAGGTTACATTAGAGAACTCGCTCGTCAAGAAGGAACAAAGAAAGAAAGGTAACTCAGTGCAAAGTATCACGAGCCATTTGTTAAACCAGGACGTACGATAATTGTCACACGAGAATTAAACCCCACTCGTAAAGAAGGGAGGATTATTAAAAGTTGATATGAGATAAAAAAGGTTGGTTCATTGTTGATTAAAGTTAACATGAGATTAAAATTGGTTGACTGTTGATTAAAGTTAACACAAGAAAAATTGGTTGATTGTTGATTAAAGTTAACACGAGAAAAATTGGTTGATTGTTGATTAAAGTTAATATGAAATAAATATTGGTTGATTGTTGATTAAAGTTAACACGAGATATGAATTGGTTGATTGTTAGTTAAAGTTAATATGAAATAAATATTGGTTGATTGTTAGTTAAAGTTGACACGAGATTAAAATTGGTTGATTGTTGATTAAAGTTAACATGAGATATGAATTGGTTGCTTGTTGATTTAAGTTAACGAGAGATTAAAATTGGTTGATTAAAGTTAATATGAAATAAATATTGGTTGATTGTTGATTAAAGTTAACATGAAATATGAATTGGTTGATTGTTAGTTAAAGTTAATAATGAGATAAAAATTGGTTGATTGTTGATTATAGTTTACACAAGATGAGTAAAATTGGTTGATTGTTAATTAAAATTTACTTGACATGATAAATAAGATTAATGTATTCGTTGAGATGATTATTGAAAGATTACATGAGATGATAATTGGTTGAATGTTGATTAAAATATACTTGTGATTATGAAAACTTTAAATTAAAGTTTTAGTCGAGATAATTAAAGAGATGATGATTTATCAAATGTTGATTAAAAATTTGCATGAAATTATAAAAATTGGTTGAATGTTGATAAAAGTTTACACGATGATAAGAATGACGGATTGATATTTTAGTCGAGCTGATAATTAAAAGATTGCAAGAAATAATGATAATTGGTCGAATGTTGATAAAACTTTACATAAGTTGATAAAAATAATGGATTAATGTTATAGTGTAATGAAGAATACTACTACTCCTTTGTTTGTCGCCAACTCCTCTTGACCCATCCAACCAATCAAATGACATGGTTTAACTTGGCTCCGCCCACACTAAACTGACAGCCAATCAAATAAATTGTTACTTTTTGAGC
This sequence comes from Petrolisthes cinctipes, assembly GCA_033782935.1. Taxonomy (NCBI): domain Eukaryota; kingdom Metazoa; phylum Arthropoda; class Malacostraca; order Decapoda; family Porcellanidae; genus Petrolisthes; species Petrolisthes cinctipes. The sequence goes on along the minus strand of JAWQEG010002426.1, from coordinate 109,444 downwards.
ATGCAGAGCTTGTTGTATGTTGAATAATGATAATAATAATAATAATGATAATAATAATAGTAATGTTAATTTATACTCAAATAACTTGTTGAAAGGAGAGATAGACCTGTAGGAAAGTTAATGTTTTTATAATAATAAGTGACCACACACACTTCTAAAGCCTTCTTCCACGTTGTTAATCCAATTTTTGAGAATTTTTCTAGGGTTAAGTCCACATATATAGAATTTTTGCCATCTTTATCTCCCAGAATAACCATGTATGCATATAACGTATAGTATATAACTCTTAGGTCATATCAAAATAAGGACCGTAGTAGAAGAAGTTATTTAGTAGAATATTTAGTTAAGGAGACTGAAGTTGTATTGTGAAGCGGATTGGACTCAGTTTAAGGTGAGATTCTCTTTCTGGTGAATTGAAAGACTACTGATTCCTCTAAATAATTCCACAAAACAGATCCCCTATTTGTAACATTAAAGTAGTCGGATTTCTGGCATAGTTTGGAGGAATCAGTCGCTCCCTAATTTGCCGATCAGAGAATCACCCCTGAAAACGGTATGACGTGAGACCAAAAGATTGTATTGATGGTCAGGGAATCGATTCTTGAGGGTTAAGTTGGAGGGCTACTGATTTCTCCAAACTATCCTGGGAAACAAATCACTTCCATCTCACTAATGGCTGAGGATCTGTTGTTTTGTGATAGCCTATTGGTTTTTGGAAGATTCAGTTGCCCTCCGATTTATTTACCAAAAGGAAATTCCCACTCGGCTCCCCTTAAAGTACTGACTGTAACACTGGAAAGAGTAACACAGCAATAGATAACACAAAGGAGTATGTTCGATGTGTGTGTGTGTGTGTGTGTGTGTGTGTGTGTGTGTGTGTGTGTGTGTGTGTGTGTGTGTGTGTGTGTGTGTGTGTGTGTGTGTGTGTGTGTGTATGGACAGTTATGGCCAAATGAAGGGGAAACACTGGGTCGTATGTAAGATCATTTATGGTGTTGACGACGGCATGGTATAGGTACAATGACTCCATGAACACACGACAGAGCCAATGTACCACCACTGAAGTTCTTGTATACGATGGTGTGGTACCGTCATTGTCAACACCACCAATGTTCTTGCATGCGGCCCACAGAGTGATATAGACAAAGTGCGAGATCCCGGCAGAGAGAGAGAGAGAGAGAGAGAGAGAAAGAGAGAGAGAGAGAGAGAGAGAGAGAGAGAGAGCAAGGTAACTCAACCATAATAATATATGATGCATTTGTACATTGCCTTGCCCCCTAGTCTTTACATTTTTACATTGCAAACATAAATAAATAAATGATAATATTATACATATGTTAATTATATAAACTCCATCAGGGTCCATGCATGTGACATAGGGCTATATTCCAGAACATTGATGGTGCATACGATGGTGTGGTACCAGTACGACGACTCCATAGACAAACAACAGAACCATTGTACCGGTACCACAACCATCGTGTGCAACAACATTGGTGGTAGTACGATGGGCTCTGTAGTGTGTCTATGGTGTCGTCATACAGGTACAACACCATCGTCAACACCATGGATGTTCGTGCATGTGGCCCAAAGACTAACAAATATTTGCAAGTAATAATAATTGTTGTAGCCTTGACCTGTTTGCCTCAGATGTACCCAACATGTTAATGGGTTTGAAGGTTTATAATAAAGGACATATGTGAGAACATTATTGGTGTTGATGAAGGTGTAGTACCAATACGATGATGTCATAGACACACTACCAGTACCATTGCCATCGTCAACACCATAATGTACAGATGTTCTTTACATACAGCCCCTCATGATGGGGATAGCCTGTTGTAGTCAAAATGTTAAGGCTACTGATTCCTCCAAACTTTACCAGGAAACATATACTACTGTAGCATGCCATGATAATTATTATGAGTAGGTGATATCTTGTGTAGAATAATAATAATAATGTTTGAAGGAATTGGTAGCCATCCAATTTGTAGATCATATTATTGACTAACCTTAAACTATACCTCATCCATTGAATACTCTCTCATGTAACAATATTGTGGATCATATTCAAGAACATTGGTGGTGTTGACAATGGCATGGTACCGGTACGACGACTCCATAGACAAACAACAGAGTCATCGTACGACCACCAATATTCTTGCATACAATGGCGTGGTACCGGTACGACAACTCCATAGACAACAAACAACAGAGTCATCGTACCAGTACCACACCATCGTCAACACCATGGATATTCTTGCATACCACCCTGTAATCTATTGACACTAAATACATGTAACTCCTGTTTTATATAAGTTTATTACGCACATTTTCGAATTAATACAAGATCCAGAATGCAAATAAACACTCAATTTTTTTGCACCTTGTTTTCACAGTAACAAGCACTAATGTTTGTTTTGCACCATTGTTGATTTACACCACCTCTTCAGGAACATAATACTCAAATAAAACAAGAGTTACAACTACAACAAAATACAACACAAGCCCAATTATCAGTTATATACACTTGTCTCTTATACACATCTACACACCCTTCCATCTTACACCTTTGTCAACACACACACTTACATTGTGGGCCATCATTAGTTTGTACTCTTAAAAATATTGAAATGAAAAAAATGTTTGTGACAAAAAAAAAAATATTGTGACCAGTAATCTTACCAAACTTATATTGACTGATATTATTTATTGATGCAGTTTGTATAGAGTGTCTTATTGTGAACTGTGTGTGATGTACTGTAGTTGGAATATGAAGGAGATGGAAACAGTGGGTCATATCCAAGAACATTAATGGTGTTGATGAAGGCATAGTACCAGTATGATGGGATGCCTGTGTATTGTGTCTATGGAGTCATTATTGTATTGGTACCATACCATCATCAACAAAAACCATCAATGTTGTTGAATATGGCCCAATATACCATACCAAAAGTTGCAACAACACCAGGTATAAATTAATCAAATTTTAATTAAGGGGGTAATAATATACTTTTGGTACATTAGAGCACCTTGATTCCTCCAATTAAAGTATGCCAGGAAACAGCACCAGATTAATGAAAATAATGGTGTCTGTTGTTGCTTGGAATAGTTTGGAGGAATCATGCAGGTGCTCCAGATTTACTACCATCTTGCTGAACAGTTTGTAGTGTGTCTGATAAACTACTGTGTTAGGGAAATAATTATTATAATATTATACTCTCTTAAGTGTAATTTGTAGGGCCACTGAATCCTCTACATGAAACAGAACCTAAATTTGTAATACTGAAGTTGTCATATTCCTGACATAGTTTGAAGGTATCAGTAGCCTTCCAATTTACCAACAAGATCATTCCCAGTACAGTAGGCCCTCGATATAAGTTGAAAAAATATAGCACATGTATCCTTTTAACACAGGCTCAGTAAGTCACTAACTTAGTCTATTTGGTAATGAATAACAACAAAAGCCTGGAAAAACATTTGGTGGTCTTCAATGAGGGAATGAGTGTAAAATGAAGAAATGGTGGATACTAGTTTTTATTTATTGCACAGTATATCGAGGGTCTACTGTATTTTATCATTCATTACCACCACACAGTTAAGTGATTTACTGAACCTGTCAATGAAAATAACAACCAACATTTTTTTTCATAATACTGTATAATATTGCAAAGTGTGTGAAGAGAGTTTTGTGGATTGACTTTGCATCACATGTGTGTGTGTTGTGACAAGTGATGTTATCCACACAAGCCCATGTGGGGTGGATATGTGGAATGAATTAAAGCAAGTAGTAATCCACCATCACACATTGTGGTTGCTTGTGTCATATCCATTTTTTCACGTGTTTTAAGAGAGTGGAAATCATGGCTTGTGACTATTTTGAATATTTTATCTAGCACATTTCCCAGGCTTACGGTATCTAGGTGACAATTTTTATTATTATCTCTAGTACATTTCCCAGCCTTGGGGTATCTAGTCAGGACCTCTGTAGGTCATTGGAGTACTGTATCTTTTTTGGGGAAGAAATATTTCACTTGTCCGATATTTTCCATTTGCAAATTTACACAAATTTTGACACATTCATTATCAAGGGATTTTGGATTTTTTGTGTGATATACCAGCAATAGTGGACCATTATAATAATGTGCTAGTCTGTGAGTGACAATTTGGGAATGAATGTAACATAATTGACAGTAACAATATTATACGGTATGAGATACAGAAATGTATGGAATTCGTTTTGGTACTGTCTCCAGAAATAAAAAAATACACACACACACACACATGTAATTTCTTCCCATTCAGGCATAACATTACACACTGAAATATGATTGTAGGAGAAAACAGTATAACTTTTGTATTAATTGGAGTGTGACTTATTCCTCCAAAGTATGCCAGGAAACGGGACTGGGTTGACAAAATTGACGGTGGCCTGTTGCAAGGAATAGTATGAAGGAATGTGTTGTTACTGATTTGCCAACACTATAATGCACACACCCTAATTCAGAGACATTGGTGGTGCCGGGTTGGTTCATTCGTGTGTGCATGCTCTATTTATTTATTTATTTTCTTTCCACCCATCTCGTCGCTCGGCCCAACCAAACAAACAAACAGCCTAATTAATTAAGGGGATGATAATTAAGGGGATAGTATACTTTTGGTACATTAGAGTGCCTTGGGTCCTCCAAAGTATGACAGGAAACTGAACCACATAAGCAAATAACTAATGGTGGCCTGTTATTGTTGTTGTTGTTGTTGCTTGGAATATAGTTTGGAGGAATCAATAATGTGTTGCTCCAGATTTACCAACACTGTACTTCCCCTTTAATTACAATATAATCCACCAAACCCCACCCACCCAATTTTTTCTATAATGTTAAGCAAGTTATATATATTAGATTCATTGAAGTTTTTTCTCTATAGAGTATGTAAGTGATATGCATTTGATATTATAATAATAGATAATAATAATAGCAGTTAATTATAGCTTAGCTGGTGAGACGCACTTTCTATAGACGTGATTCAGCTTTGGTGCCATGTTGTTGATACCATTAATATTATTATTATTATTATTATTATTATTATTATTATTATTATTATTATTATTTATGTCGGTGAACTGTGCTGTATATCGTACAATCATTCGTGTATGTATTATTTTTAATCAACATAATTAAACAGGTATATTATATTGGGGCACTTGAAAGAAAATGATTGCCTGTGTAAGAAATGCCCATTGATTCTATCCAGTGCAGTTTATTTATTATATATTTATGTATTTTCAATTATTATGTGTTTCAGACAGAAACCTATATGAAGCAAGATGTCATGTGTGGGTTTAAAATTCTGGTTAAGGGACCTTGTGATGTAGTCAGAATATTGAAGGTAAATGAGTCCTTCAAATATTGCGACGAAACAGTATCTATATGAAAAGAGCTTGTTTCGTAGCATAGTTTGGAGGAATCAGTTGCCTCTAGTTCCAATACATGATCACAGGGTCCTTAAAAACAATTGTCCATTGTTTAGGGGAAGTGAAAGATATAATTATTAAGCAAATTGATCATGATGAGTGAGTGTTCTTTACATTACATTGTATATTTATTTACAGTACATTGCATTATTATTATTATTGTTGTTGTTGTGTCTACTATTATGTTATTATTGCAATTATTATTTTTATCAACAGTATCATGGTGGTTGAAGTGCCTACTACTACTGTTTCCCAACCTGACCTGACCTGACCTGACCTGATTTGACTTTACTTTGATGAGTCAACCTGACCTGATCTAACTTTACCGACATTGATGAGAAGTAATCTGACTTGATCTGACAAGACCTTGATGAGAATTAATCTCACCTGACTTGACCTGAACTTGAGCCATTGAAACCAAGCTGACCTGACTTTAAGATCAGTTATATTGGCTTCACCTCACCTCTGAATTTTTGACCTGAAGTGACCTGCCCTAGCTCTAGGTAACCTTTGTGACCCGACCTACCTTGAGATAACCCAAGTGGCCTCTGACCTACCCTAGATGACCTGTGTATGTTGTAAGTGACCTGACCTAACACAAAATAACATATGACCTGACCTAACACAAAATAACATAACATGACCTGACCTGACACAAAACAACATAACCTGACCTTACACAAAATAATACAACCTGACCTAACACAAACTAACGTGACCCGACCTAGGACAGACGGGTGACCTAGGTGAGTGAGGTCATCTAGGGTCAACAGGTTATTTTAGGTGTGTTGGGTGACCTCGGTAATCATATGCCTCCTACTCGTGTTAATAATGATAAATATTTCACCTCAAATAAAACCGTTTCCCTCAAATATGGTGTAATTATCACGATACGGTAACTCTACTATGCACATATAACGAGTCGTGTGTGTGTGTGTGTGTGTGTGGACTGTATGCAAGAACATTGATGGCGTAGTATGTACCAGTACGAAACATTTAATGGGGTGATTGTTCAAGAAGATATATCTATCCCCATATCAGTTCCAGATGATACCCCAACTGAGGAGGAAATAACAACCATCGAGTTTGATGAGGATGTAATTCAGCAACACCTAGACAAACTTGATGCCAGCAAGGTACCTGGACCAGACGGTGTGTCACCCTTTGTGCTAAATACTTGTGCAAGTCTGCTCCACAGACCACTGACAAGGATCTTCCAGTCCTCCATGGACACGGGTGAAGTTCCTGCTGACTGGAGACGAGCGAACATCACTCCAATCTACAAAAAGGGAAGCAAAACACAGCCACTTAACTACAGGCCCGTGTCACTGACTATTAGTAGTGTTGTGTCAAAGGTGATGGAGGGTATGATAAAGCAAGATACTGTATAATGTTACACTTGACGACAAATGAACTAGGCCTAATCAGGGATATTCAACATGGATTTAGGACCAAACGTAGCTGTGTGATTAACCTCCTCACACACCTGGATGACATTGTGAATGCCATTGACAAAAGAGAAAATATGGATGCAAACTACCTCGACTGTGAGAAAGCTTTTGACAGGGTACCACACCGGAAGCTAATGACTAAACTAGAAGTCCAAGGAGTCCGGGGAGATGTGCAGCGCTGGGTGTCTACCTTCTTGTCTAACAGGTTCCACAGGGTAGTCATCAAAGGTGCAAATTCAGAGTGGCTCACAGTTGGAAGTGGAGTGCCACAGGGATCTGTCCTTGGCCCAGTCCTGTTCATCTTGTACGCCAATGATTTAGCGCGAGGTTTGGAGTCAGAGGTAAGCCTTTTTGTTGACGACGCCAAGATCTATCGAATTATCAGAACCCAGCAGAATGCACAAGCACTTCAGCGGGACTTGGACCGCCTTGGTGAGTGGAGCAGGAAGTGGCTTTTAACTTTCAACTTGGAGATATGCAAAACAATGCATTTTGGAAGGCAGAACCTTGGGACCAACTACCAACTTAATGACACTGTCCTGGCAAAATCAACTGTGGAAACAGACCTCGGTGTCTACATATCAGTGGACCTCAAGCCCTCTACCCACACTTCCAAGGTAACAGCCAAGGCAAACAGCAGACTTGGGATCATAAAACGTAGCTTCACCTTCCTCAACAAAGAAATTCTTCGCTCTCTCTATCTGGCACTTGTCATGTAATGGCCGGACCTGAGAGTTAAAGGAGGAATTTGAAAGCTACGCCAAGGGAGTACTTCTTTGGCTTATCCGGTAGAATCACCGCCTTTGATTTCTCTGGTCCGGGGTTCGATTCCCTGTGGGTACGACTAGAATTTAATTGGATCAATTTCTGGGTCTGACTTACTTGGGTGATTTGGATTCGGATTATGGGATTATTACATTGGTGCAAAGCGGTGGGATGGTCATTGTGTGCTATGGTTCCTGCGTCAGCCTTGACCGTTCGGCCTCTTACACGCTACCACGTTGTTAAGTTGGTCTGTTGATCTGCCAGACCCCTGAAATTGATCCTACCTAGGGGTAAAACTGTGTAATGGCCGGACCTGAGAGTTAAAGGCGGAATTTGAAAGCTACGCCAATGGAGTACTTCTTTGGCTTACCCGGTAGAGTTACCGCCTTTGATTTCTCTGGTCCGGGGTTTGATTCCCCGTGGGTACGGCTAGAATTTAATTGGAACAATTTCTGGGACTGACTTACTTGGGTGATTTGGATTTGGATTTTGGATTATTACAGTCAGACCAGTCCTTGATTAAGGTGCCCAATGCTGGTCACCTTACCTCATCAGGGACATGAAGATACTGGTACTGGAACAAGTACAGCACAGGGTAACTACACTGGTGCCAGAGTTGAGAAATCTTCCATATGAAGAAAGATGTGCTGCATTAGACCTCCCTACCTTGGAACAGAGATGTGTGAGAGGGGACATGATAAAAGTTTACAATATAATTCATATCCATGATGATGTTCCCTTCTCAAGGTTCTTGAGCTTCAGCCACAACAACAACCTTAGGGGACATAACTTGAAGATGTCAAGACCATACCACTGAAGGACTCACATCAAGGGCAACTGTTGGTTCTCCATAAGATACATTGAACCATGGAATACACTTCCAGAAACCATAGTAACACCTCCTAGTATTGCCACTTTTAAAGCAAGATACGATAAACACATGGGCATTTAATATGTATGGTATTTATCTAGACTATTGCCATTTTGTAGCAGTGTTACCAGATCCGGCTAAATCCCAGTATTTTGCCACGGTTAATTCCCGGTAGCTTGCCCAGGTTTGGTCCCGGTAGTCTGATGCGATCTAGGTTAGGTTAGGTTAGGTCAGGCTAATTTCAAAATGCCCCATTTGAATATCTTGGAAATGTGGCATTTCGGTAAATATTGAATGAATTACCGTTATTGGGTACGGTTCTTCTACCTTCATTACCCACTATTTTAGACCATTCTAAGACTATTTTCTTCAATGGCATTTTCTCCGCAAATGCCCCATTTCCAAGATAGGGCATATTCAAATGGGGCATTTTGAAATTAGCCTGACCTTACCTGACCTGACCTAACCTAACCTAGACCGCATCAGACTACCGGGACCTAACCTGGGCAAACTACCGGAACCTAACCTGGGCAAACTAGCGGGAAATAATCGTGATAAAATACAATAAATGACTGGGGCAAAATACTGGGACCCAGCCGGATCTGGCAACACTGATGCAAAACGGTAATTCTTTCAATAAATACCGGCATTTCTGAAGAAAATGCCATAGAAGAAAAGTGTCTTAGAATGGTATAAATTAGTGGGTAAAGAAGGTAAAAACATCGTAATACCAACTGACAATAGAGTAGATATTTACCACCATATGTATTTTGGCAATACTACAAGATAAAATAAGTATTGTAATTAGTTCAGTGGTTGGCTGGTTATAATTGATTCTACACTTCAATAAGACCTGGATATTCATTATGGCTCGTGACTGTACTTACATAAATATAGTATATCTATATTTTCTTACTCGCCTTATATCCCAATAAATACCAAAACAAAATGCCTCCTTTCATTAGTGTTGCGCCGTTGACAACACACAACAACAACAACAACGTCAAGTTCGTCAACAACATTCAACAACAACAATACAAGAGTCAGTATTGCCAGGGACAGAAAAATTTACCTAGACGTGGGGAATTAGAGGTACCAATAGGATAATTATATATAGATTATTCAAGAGTAAATGGAAAAATTTCTACCAGACGAAATATCAAGATGATACAGACACTTACTGTTACTGTCAGACAGTACTCTGTACACTCTTGATACATAATTCCTGACCAGAGACGAACGGCAGGCACTACACATACCCTGCATTCCAACTCAGCCTCTACAATAAATTATTATGTGCACTGAGTGGGGAAATGAGTAATACCAGGCGATTCGAAGCTTTTTGCTTCTTACTCTCTGGTCAGAAATTATGCACATATCAGGATTCAGGAGTGTACTTTCAAAAGTAAATAGGGACGATTTGAGGTAAAAAGGAAAATTCTGATGTTGAAGATGGGGAAATTTCGTCCAACAGACCTGGCTAGTTGGCAACACTGTAAAGAGACTGAAATGTCAGAAGAGTAGAATTTAGAAACTTCAAACCTGCAAACCAGCCAAGCTTGCGAGAAGCTGCATGAAGACTGGGTGTATGAACGTCACGTGATGATTGCAAAAAGGCGGAAAAGGCAAGATAAAATTATGAAGTGTAGCCTTCCTCCTAAAGATGAAAAAGAATGTGGAAGATGGGTAACCAGCTTCTTGGGAGGAAGAGTAGCCCAGGTTACATTTCTTGGTCAGTCATCTAACATTAAAAGTTTCACCAATGGTGTTCCCCAAGGTTCTGTTCTCTCACCCACCCTTTTCAATTTATATATGCACGACCTACCAACACCCCAGGTGACACAAATACACGTAGCTTCCTACACAGACCACTTACACCATAAAACCAAAGTCCTCAAAATCAAGGATCATCTTGACATGAGAGGCACACAAACATTTGCTGCAGCCTCCACAAACCCACACCATCCACTACACTACATGGCAAAATACCCACACATGCCAAGGAACATCAAAACAACACCCAGTACACTATACCATACACAAATACTATCATCTCTTACACCCTGCCCACCCCAAATCAATCTCCAGAAACATATCCATACTCAATTCACTCATCAGTCCATCCAAACACTCAAAAACAACACTCAGCTGCATGCACGACCTCCTGACATGCACCCATCTGAATCCTCCCATCTGAATCGTCCCATCTTAATCCTCCCTTCCTAAGGTCCCGTGAGGACCTTAGGAACAACAATAACTCTCCAGAGCTAGGACCCAAATGTATGGAGGTGAATGCATTAAGTTACAGATGGTCTGAGAGCCAATGTCAGGTATGCTAGGTGTGTGATATGGCAGAGGATGAGACTGTATGAGAAGTATGACAGAGAGGAAGGGAAGATGATGCAGCAGGTAATCCTGCCTGAGCTGGGATGCGAGTTGGATGAAGTGATGGAAAAATCAGGGCGAGAATGGATGGTGGTGGTACTATAATAAGGACTGTGTGAAGTAAGGAGGCTACTGACAAGATAACAGAGGCAGTGACATTTTTTAGGAAAAAATGTGATTACAAGAAGTAGAGCAGAATAGATTATTTTTTATCTGCGTGATATTGTTTTTTATTTTTTTGTTTTCCCACTACAGGAGCTGCTACTACAAAGGCCAACCCTGGGAAATTATCTTGGGTACCTGTAAGAGCAAAAACAACAGGAATACAACAGGCAAGGAAGGATATGACAGTCAATCAGTGTTCAGCTTAGAAAAAGTGTCTTACATCCCACATAATAAATCCAGTCACAGGTGAGTTCAAAGTGATCACTGCACTTGAAATAGGAATAACTGAAAAAGATAAACATATTGTGGTGATATGACAACCAAAGATTAGGGTGATAATGGGGAATTAATTAACGAGGTCAGGAACAAATTCATATTATGTATAGAAGACTCATAATGGAGCCCTATTTTTTTTATTAACAACTGTGATATTTTTCTACATTGAACAGTTGCACATAAACTTCCATCTTTCATTTTTTAGTTTATTTATGTATATTTTTTAAAGCTTGTATTCATAGTAAGTATATATATGTTGAGCTTCTTATGCCCTTCTGATATTGAGGTGATTTGAAGGGGAAGTACAGTGTTGGCAAATTTGGAGCAACTGATTCCTCCAAACTATTCCAAGTAACAGAACACCATTATTTTTGTTCATATGGTCCTGTGTCCTGGCATACTTTGGAGGAATCATGACACTCCAATGTAACAAAAGTGAATTACCCCCTTAAGGAGGTGCGGGAGTAGGGGGACAGGCTTGGGGAGGAGGGGACTGTGGGGGTGTGGGAGTAGGGGGACAGGCTTGGGGGGGGTTTGGAGAGGTGCGGGAATAGGGGACAGGCTTTCTACCCACCCCAAGCCTGTCCCTCTATTCCCGCACCCCCCAAATCCCCCCCAAGCCTGTCCCCTACTTCTGCACCCCCCTTAATAACTTGTGCAGTATGTAAAGAGTGCATGATCAATATTATGGAAGTACAGAACTGCAATGAAATGATGGTCTACCAAGTGACTCAGGGCCGATTCCACAGTGGCTTTGGTTTGTTATGATCCTCCCTAACCAACCACACTTGTCAGTCTTAATTATATCCAAAAAACTCAGTCTCCACATCCACAAACTCTGTCGTGTAGTTCCATTATTACCATAGTTTCATAGTGGATTAATCAAATTCATCCACTAATTCACTCAGGAGTCATTTACACACTTCAGTTTCTTTCGTTAGGGTGCTTGCAAACCAAAACAAACCACTGTGGAATCGGCACTCGGTGATTACAAAACAACAAACCTAATAATAATAATGTTACATATATTGCAGTTATGTAGGACCATATTCAAGAACATTCATGGTTTATACGATGGCTCCATAGACAAACAACAGAGCCGTCGTACTGTTACCACGCCATTGTATACACCACGGATGTTCTTGATTTTGGCTTATAGTCTTACACATGTTGAAAACAACAGCGTGTGTAGGAATAATTCTTGTGGCCAATAGTACAAATCAGGGCATGAAACACTAGTCAATAGTCAATTCATCTTTATTGTTGAGGATATGATAAAATAAAATACTGTACAGTATATACTTTCATGTATGAACATATTCATGCATTTTAAAAATAAATCACAGTTTCTAATACTGTATTGTCAGACAAAGTTAGGAAGCTTCTCAGATTTGATCAATGAAAATGGCTTCTGTTATTCATTACCATATATGTTAAAAGGATTGTGCTAAATTTAATCATCTTATATTGAGGGCCTACTGTACACTGTCTTCACCTCCATGTGTGTGAAATTGTTTCCAGTCCATTTGATTTATCTTGATCAGACAGGAGAGAATATGAGTGAAAGTAAGGAGTAGGCTGCAATGTTGTTGTCATACAATGAAAGGCTGTTGAACATTGGCAGACAGAGGGAGCCTGATAAACAGATAAAACCTTGCTGACAAATCCAAATGATTTCACAGACACCAATATTATTTTTGCAGGTGAGAAAACGTTCCCCTGATTGAAAGAGGACCAGGAAAAATGACCTGTTGACCTGGAATGCTGTCACAGGAATCAATAAACGAGGGTAGTCAGTATCCAAAGGAAGGAGGCTTGAAAGGCATATGCTTGTGTTTTCATTATTATCACTGTCAGACCACACTAGTTGGTGAGAGCCTATCAAGGTCTGTTTCGGGATGTACAATTTGCTCAGCGATTTCGTTGGTGATCTCTTGGTAGATGAGGGGGTGAATATCTTTAGAGAGTGTATACAAAAGCCACCAGTCAGCAATGGAGACTTTCTCAGTAATGGTTCGTACAGTGTTGCTAGATATAGTCCTATTACGCATACGAATTACCAAGCCGCGGATGGGAGTACACAAGAGGAGTGTAATGCGATACAAGAGAAGTAAACCCAACAGTACTGCCAGGGTCAAGTACCAGAACCACATTACGATGTACACCTTCTCATTGAAAATGTTTTGAGGCAAGATGCATAAAGCATCATGCGTTTCCACAGAGCCAGAGGGACCAAATAATCTGATGGTGCATTTAGTCTTTAATGGGAAGACAGTGATCATGGGGTCTGTTCTGTCTTCTTGGTCCATATGCATAAAGTTTATAACATCACGGCCATATGTCAAAAAGTGTCCATTTAGGAAAGTGTTAATGAGGAACATTTGTCCCAATATGTTTATGAAACACAAGAGTTCACAGAACCAGTAAGTGAACACACTCCCATTGTTCCAGCCAGTGTGTTCGACAAAGTAATCAACAACGTATTTCTTGTACTTGTTGACATTGTCCTTATTTACATCTTCTCTCTCCAGACCTTCACTGAGGAATTTGATATTATATCCCGATGCCTCCCATAAAAACATTGGGATGTAACATAAGAGTGCTTGTAAGAAAAGACATAGAGTGACCCACTGGTAATAATTATGAAAGCGTGCTTCATCATTTTCATCACCACCATATGCATGGCCAATACCAGGATAGGCTGTTTGATACTTATTCATGGTTGGAATAGTAAATGTTGATTGTAACCAGCAGTCCGTCTGTACAATGGACGCTGGTAAATTTGTGTAGCATTGGATTGGGTCCCCAAATAAATTTGAGGCAGTCAGCAGAACAGAGGCAGCTATCAGAAGCATTGAAGTAATTTTGGTATGCAACTTGAACAGAATATTGACAGTTGTGCGTTCAGATTTTGTTAAGAAACCCTTCAACCCCACAAGTAATGCAAAGAGGGACATGTTTGTAGTCTGTCAGGTTTAATGTCACTGAAGTCAACGAGTAGAAACCAACCTTGAACAAGTTACAGAATTCATTAAGCCAGTATTTCTTAATATTGTATAGGGAAGCTGGAACAAGACTGGAACATTACAGACCAGCAACCCTTACCTGCTTTGTGGGCTTCCTCTCCCCATCCCCCCTACCTATTTCCCAGGCTCCAGTGACCACTTTCTTGATGTGTAGTGGATAATGAAGATGGTTGGAGTTTATGGTTATTATGGTGGATGGGTAGAGAAGATGTGAAATTAGCACAGTAGTGATGATGTAACAAATATGTTTGCCAAGGTAGTTGATAAATGGGTAGAGTAGATGTGCTGTAGGTAGTGCTGTGACTAAATATACTTACTCAGAATTTTTGTACGTGGGTAGAATAGTTGTGAAGTAGGTAGAGATGATGTGGTAAAATATGCTTCCCAAGATAGTGCAGATAGTGGGTTTAGTATTTAATGTAGTCAAGTTATTAAAGTGGGTGTATAGTGGGTTGTGATGATAATTATTTTTTATGGTAGTGAATCAAGTGGACCCCCAACTTGACACATCTTCACTATATGCCCCCGACACATCACCCCTACCCCCACTCACCACACTCCTTCACTACCCACTACACATCACTACTAATCCCACTCACCACACTCCTTCACTACCCACTAAACATCATCACTACTCCCACTCACCACACTCCTTCACTACCCACTACACATCATCACTACCCCCACTCACCACATTCCTTGACTACCCCCACTACACATCATCACTACCCCCACTCACCACACTCCTTCACTACCCCCACTACTCATCATCACTACCCCCACTACTCATCATCACTACCCCCACTCCTCATCATCACTACCCCCACTCACCACACTCCTTCACTACCCACTACACATCATCACTACCCCCACTCACCACATTCCTTGACTACCCACTACACATCATCACTACCCCCACTCACCACACTCCTTCACTACCCACTACACATCATCACTACCCCCACTCACCACACTCCTTCACTACCCACTACACATCATCACTACCCCCACTCACCACACTCCTTCACTACCCACTACACATCATCACTACCCCCACTCACCACACTCCTTCACTACCCCCACTACTCATCATCACTACCCCCACTCACCACACTCCTTCACTACCCCCACTACTCATCATCACTACCCCCACTCACCACACTCCTTCACTACCCCCACTACACATCATCACTACCCCCACTCCTTCACTACTTCACTACCCCCACTACACATCATCACTACCCCCACTCACCACACTCCTTCATTACCCACTACACATCATCACTACCCCCACTCACCACACTCCTTCACTACCCCCACTCACCACACTCCTTCACTACCCCCACTACACATCATCACTACCCCCACTCACCACACTCCTTCACTACCCCCACTACTCATCATCACTACCCCCACTCACCACACTCCTTCACTACTTCACTACCCCTGCTACACATCATCACTACCCCCACTCACCACACTCCTTCACTACCCACTACACATCATCACTACCCCCACTCACCACACTCCTTCACTACTTCACTACCCCCACTACACATCATCACTACCCCCACTCACCACACTCCTTCACTACTACCCCTACTCACCACACTCCATGACTACCCACACTACTCATCATCACTACCCCCACTCACCACACTCCCTCACTACCCACTACACATCACCACTACCCCCACTCACCACACTACTTCACTACTACCCCTACTCACCACACTCCTTCACTACTACCCCTACTCACCACACTCCCTCACTACCCACTACACATCACCACTACCCCCATTTCACTTAACACATCTTTACTACCCACTACATGAAGGAAATGGACAGCTGCTGAATGACTGAAAGGGAGAGTGGCTTGGGTCCAAAGGGTCACCTAAACCCCTTCAAGTTGTGCCCCTACATCAACAACAACAACTGGTAAATATCCTCCTACTCATTACGGTAATCCTCTACCATTGTTGTTATGTGTGTGTATTTATACCATAGGTGTGTAATGTTAGTATAAAAAGGGTTTTATTGTACACAGACTCATTACAAACAGTACAGTTGGACACATGAATGGGTGGTACAGTCCAAGTGAAAGATGGTCAATTTCTCCCAATATCAAGTTCCTTAGTGCCAAATAGGAGACATCAGGGGCAGAAGTCAGTATTGAGGATGGTAATAAAAAGCAAGTACCTGATAATAGACACTGGTTACTCAAATGGGACAAGTATCTTTCACCTGGGCTGTACCACCCATTCATGTGTCCGGCTGTACCACCCATTCATGTGTCCAACTGTACATACAATACACACTCATAACACCAGGGGAAAACAAGGTATCTTTTTTACTGTATATTTTATGGAGACCTCACACTTATGCTGAAGGAAATAATACTGTAGCAGGCAATATGAAGAAATTAGATTAACACTTGTAGTTCATCAGGGACAATGAAAAATCAGATGTCTTTGGGTGGAAACAAATTTTATATAAAATAGTGTCAACATTTGTCTTTTATGAGAACATGTGAGGCAATCCAGGACACAACCCATCAAGTGCTAAAATATCTTGAAAAATTTTCACACTGTAGGTACGTCCCATTGTAAAGTCCATGCATTCCATCATCACTCAGAATCAAACTCCATTAATATTGATGGGAATAAAATGACAGTTTGGTTACAGCCTACTGGGTGTGGGTCCTCATAAGGCTGGAATTACAGTACGTAAAATGAAGGGATAATATTAATAATCAGTGAAATTTGACTTAATGTTTCAAATTACTAGATGTCCCAGTTTACAGAAAGAACATCTTGATATTTCCTAACTAACACTGTAATGAAAATACCCCAAAACAAGAGTAAAGTATACTTATAATTATAACTAACATATACTAACAAGAACATAGCTAATGTTATGTACAAGACTAGATGTACTGTAGGTGAACTGTATAAGAGCTGTAAGTACTGTAGTGTAGTTGAGCGGAAATATTAAGGCTTTTGAACTTGAGGATTAAGGGGAGGATCTCTTGTTGGTGAGATTTTCCAAACTACTGTAGACCTTCTGTACTGTATATACAATAAATAAATAGTTTTATCCACCATTTCATTTTAGACTCAGTCACTCATTGAAGACCACCAAATGTTTTTCCAGGCTTCTATTATTCATTACCATACAGATTAAATTATTTACTGTGCCTATGTTAAAAGTACTGTTGTGTTAAATTTAACCCTATTATATCAAAGGCCTACTGTACAGTCAGTGGCAAAAGTCATGTCGCCACATCTGCCAAGTCATGAAGTGCAGCATGGAAATATAAGCTTCACAGGCTCGTAAAATGAAAACCCAGAGTAGTTTACTAATTCACCCCCTGTATATTGTAATTCTGTGTTGGTGGTGAACTGTGTTAGTTCCATGATTATCCTTTATGTTGACCCTCAAAAAAATGCTAAGTGAGGCGACATGACTTTTGCCGCCGACTGTACATCAACCACTCCGCCACCTAACACTTAAAATGTTTACTCTCTCAACCAAAAAATGTGTTCACATCTCCCCTATTCCTCCTCCACCATGAATATAATAAGTATGTGCTCAATAATCACCATTCCACTGTCAGTCAGGCACACCTCACCATGAAAGACTAAAGTCATAATGTTGTTGGTCTGTCCAATCCAATAATTCACTTCCATACAAAGAACCATGTGACTCTGACCACACCTTCAAACCGAGGTCAATTGATGGTTCATTGTTTACCAGACGTGTTCGTGACTTAGGGTCGATTCCACAGTGGTTCGTAGTGGTTTGTAAGCATGCAAACGAAAGAATCGTAGCCATGTAAATGACTTATGGGTGAATTATTTAATGAATTTGGTGAGTAAACTATGCAGTGATCATCATTACCTAACTGTTTGATAGATTTTGTGAATGTAGATACTCAGCTTTTGGAAAATAATGAAACCTTACAAGTGTGGTTGGTTGGGAAGCTAACAAACAAATACCACTGTGGAATCGACCCTTAGAGCCATATGCAAGAACATTCATAGTGTTGATGTTGGCATGGTAATGGTACGAAGACTCCATGGATACACATCAGGGTCATTGTACCTGTACTACGCCATCGTCTACATCACCGATATTCTTACGTACAGTAATCAATTTTGTCTTTCATTGTGTGTACACCTTCACTACTAGTAAATAACACTGGTGCTTCAAACTTGTGATTCTGTGTACACACCTTTAGTCATACCACACTCTAATTTCCTTCATGGATATTTTATACTGTATGGAGTTGTGTCTTGTGGTTAAACCCAAGGGCTACTCACTACTCCAAAACTAGGCAGTATAAAAGATTTCTTACTCAAGTCAAATTGGATGGCTACTTACTCCCTCAAACTAGGCTACCGGTACAGCCACAATCAAATAACCACCGACACTCCTTCCATCATGCAAATAAATCAGTATTATATCAAAATATAACCATAAAACACCTTAGGTCAACTCAACCCCCTCAATTATTATTACGAGATGCTGCAAAATCATACTCGTGTTCTTTATTACAAAGATATTTGGAAGGAATGTGTGGGTGGATATTTGATTGTGGCTGTATATAATTATAAGAGTTCATACTCATATGAAGTAGTCTGTTGTTTCCTGGCATGCTGTAGTTTGTTGGAATAAGTTGCGCTTAGGGCGGTATGCAAAAACATTCATGGTGAATACAATGACGTGGTATAGGTACGACGGCTCCATAGACATATAACAGAGCCATCGTACCAGTAACACACTGACGTATATACCATGAATGTTCTTGCATAACCCCTCTTGTTTTCTTGTAGGGTTCTAAAACCTGCCTCGGGTTTTTCTTTTACCGACAGAAAATCCCCAAAAGTACACTCGCTACAGAAAGTATCCGTGCATACTCTACCCTCCCTCCCTGAAAAGTTACACATTGAACACATTTATTTTGTAGTCCATCAATCAATCACACTTTCACCAAGACTTTACTGTACAGTACAATTACTTATCTTGCTTTTCTATAGTCCAATTATCTTCCTTTTCTACAGTACTGTACAATTATCTTCTTTTTCTACCAGTACATCTTCCTTTTCTACAATACCAGTACAATTTTCTTCCTTTTCTTTTTTCTATAGTACAGTTATTTTCCTTTCCTACAACAGAACATCTTCCTTTTCTTCTTTTCTACAGTATAATAATTTTTTTTTATATAATCTATCAGTACCTTCTACATTACATGGTTAGTTGTGCCTTGGAATGCCTTCCATGATGTGATGTCTGTAAAGAGTTTGTAATAAATGCCACACAATAATAATAATGCCATAGATACTCGTGTACAGGTCAGCCTTTGATTCCTGACTTAAGGGGGGTTAGTGCAGTGTTGGTGGTAAATTTGGAGCAACTGAATTCTGCAAACTATACCAGTCAACAGGCCACTATTATTTTTGTTAATCTGGTCCTGTTTCCCAGCATACTTTAGAGGAATCAAGGCTCTCCAATGTACCAAAGGAAATACAGCAGTTGATTAGCACGTTTCAATCCTGTTTTTTTGTACTTCTCTGACTCTGTACCTTAGTACAGTAATTGGTTATAGAGTATGGTATACTGGTAGATCATCTGATATATCATGAATATAATTTAAACTCCATTGTAATATTTGATACTGTATTTGTATCCACCAGTTCATTACAGTGATGTCAGTGTGACTATTAAGGGACCCGTTTTGTGTCACAGTCTGGCAGGTGTTGTTAGTCCTATGTGTCAAGAGAGCATCATCCCCTTAAACCAATTACAAATTATAACAGGGGTAGATAGTAAGCTGTAGTCAAAATATTAATGAAAACCTGTTTGTTCCCATTATTTTACAATACGCATTGAGTGACGAACACCTTATCGTTGAAGAAGTTTAACCCTTAAAACGCAGACATTACCGAGCTTTGGCAGCTCTGCATTGCATGCCATTCTCCCGCACTTTCAGGCAATATGTAAACAACACATTTTACAGCTAATAGCGTGTAAACCACTCATGTTACATAAATAAATTATACAGGATATTGAAGTATAAACCTTTAGATGTCTTTTGATGTACTTGTGAAGACTAAATGGACAACTGTAGGATGGGTAGCCACCTCACAATGACCACAACTCAAAATTCACTTTTACACTATTTACATATCTAAGTACGTTTTCAAGCTCTGATGTTTTTCAAGAATGTCAGAATCATATTTTTCAACACAACAATATGAAATATAATGTCACTGTCGTTTTTTCATACATATATGAAAAACGGAGCACTGAAGATATATCCTACCTCCTTCCCTGCTCTTTTAACATTGGCTGGTAGTGGCTGGCTAGACTCAGAGTCTCTTGGCTATCACAAGCAGTGTTGCCACCCCGAAACTAGCATGTTATGGGGGCGCGTTAATTTAAAAACGGAGTTGTCGAATTATTTCGTCACCTGCGGTCCTCCACACTTGTTGTTGGTGTCAAATTATCTCGTCACCCGCGTTTAAGGGATTAATGATCCGACCCTAAGTCTTTGATTTCTCATATATCTTGGCACTTTGATGGTGGATGAGTGAGGTGTGTTACTGAAGCACATCTTTCTTGATTTACATTTTGTTTTTATATGTGCACTTTGCCTTATGAATCAATCCTTCATGGACTATATATAAAATTTTCTTCCTTCTTCACTGTCTGTCTGGTTACTTGGTTTCCTTTCTATGTCCTTCCGGTTGAAGATTTCTTCCATCTTCACTATTTGTTTGGTTATTTGGTTTCCTTTCTACAGACTTCTTTTTACATTTTCTTCCATTTTCACTGTCTGTCTGGTTACTTGTTTTCCTTTTTACAGGCTTCCTGTTACAGTTTTCTTCCATTTTCACCATTTTTATTTGGGGTGGGAGATTCCTTTTAACAACCTTATGAGTACATGTACACAGAAGACTGTAGCCATATTGTTCTTTCTTTCTCTGTATTAATGGGTTTTCATGCTGTCAAAACTGCTACCCACTTATATGTAGACCCCCCAATAAGTGCCAAAGGCCCTTGACCTGTACATGAGCACAAACACACACAGGTTCCATAATACTCTTTCTACAGACAATGGGCTGCCCGTATGCAAGAATATCCATGGTGTAATGATGGCAGGGTACCAGTACAATGGCTCTGTATTGTTTCTATATAATGATCGTACTGGTATCACACCATTGTCAAAACCATGCATATTCTTGAACACGACCCAATGCTTCATTACAGAAGCGTTCAATCATCTTCAACATTATACTATTTAAATCTACTATGTGGTAGTTAGTGTATCTCAATGGTGGGTAGATAAAAGTACATCATTAGGAATTTGTACAATAATTACAATGTAGCAGTTGTAACTACATCACTGTGATCATACTGCTATTATGATCTGTACAGTACTTGCACAACATTACAAACATACATCACTCACTCAGGTATAAAAATCTGTTATACATACTTCTTGTAGAACAAACTTGTACAGTACATCTATAGCACAAATATACCAAAGTGTTTTTTATAGAATAATAATATGCTACAGTTACTTGCAAAATAATCACCCTCTTGTCTTTGACATTCTATACCTTTTAACATTTATTAAACATTACTGTCTGTCTTGTAACTTGAAGGAAAATAATTATGGTGTCACGGTAAACTTGAACGAAAAAATATGGCTGTTTCCCACTACTGTATGTATGCATGTGGAGAGAATGCATAATTTTTCTTTAAAATATTCAGGTATACTGTACTTGTGGTACAGAGGAATCTGAGTTTAGGGAAGGGCAGGTGAAAATTTTGCAGGCAATTGTATAGACAGGATAAAATATGAATTAATGAAGTTGAGGTGATGGGGATTGGAGGACTAAAATAGTAATAATTCCTCCAAACTGTGCTATGAAACATCTTTTATATGTATCCCAGGTTAGTTGTTTCCTGACATAGTTTGGAGTATTTAGTAGCCCCCAATTTGACAATTAAAAAGAGAATCTCCTTAATGACTCCTCCACTGGAGGACACAGCAGTCTCAGATTCACAGAAAACAATAACAGCCACTAAAAAATATCTATATGCTTCGGTACTGTCTATTTGCTTTTTAAGAAATGAAGGCTTGTCCAGTTGTTACTTTAAAAAATTGTAATTATGCACTCCCACTTTCCCTTATGTCATTTGCCCCAATGGGGGCTGATTTTATTCTCTGTGAATACTAGCCATCCCCCACAGGGCTAGAATAAAGATTGTTGTACGATCTGGTCACTTTCTAGTGAATTAGACGAGATCTGCCGACGTGAGGTGTACTGCAACTTTTTTTTTTGTTTTTTTTTTTCCTGTGAACCTCCAGCACACGGGGGTGCATTTTATCCCTTTGCATGCAGCAGTCTAAACTCCCTCCCCCCTAATGGTCCCTTCAGGACTGGCCCCACTTGTAGCTTTTGTGGTAACGTGGACTTGGGCCCACAGCATTGGCTGTGGGATCAAAGACCTTTCCCCCAATCTGCCTGGTGGTCGGAGGCCCCCAGACTCCCTGGTCCAATAAGCTCTGGTCCCATTTCCCTGGGATTTGCTTCGGTAGCCCAGGCATACAGGGCCAACCCCTCCCTTATTTTAATTTGTTTTTTCACTGTGACCAGAGCATACCATGGGTCTGTGGGGCAGGAGGCCATTCTGCCCCGGGAGAACAACAACAACAACCCTTCTGTCATTAATGCATGACATGCTGTGTGAAATTTGAGGGCTACTAATTCCTCCAAACTATGCCAAGAAACAGAATCCCTCCATATGAGTCTAGAGGGCATGTGTGTTTTTTCAGCAGTGTTTGGATAGCTTTAGGATATGCTCCATTTTACCCACAACACATTATTCCTTCCTTCATTAAACTGGACAAACCTACATAGAACTTTTTTTTTTTTTTCTCATTACAGTACCGGTATTATTTTTATCATCAACAGCCCAGGTTCACATCTTCACAAATCCAGTCTCCCAGAATAATGGCTTCTGGTAGAGTTCTGCAAGCCACCATTCCTCAGAGCAAGAGAATAGGAGAAGGAAGAGGTTCATTTGAGTGTAATTTCCAGCAAGTCACTGAAGCTACAAAAAGGCAGCCCTCTCTCTCCCTCTCTCAGTCAGAATCTTCTGACAAATAAAGAGTTCTTGAATTTTTTTATCATGCAGTCATAATTTTCCGAAGGACTTGCTATGGTTAGAAGGTTCAGTTGACTGTAAAGCAATGACTCCTATTCTTCCACCTCCAACAACAGAGCTTTTTCCAAGTTTCCCTTAAAGTCGTATTCTCCCTCACCTAAATTGGAGCTGGATGTGTTGGGGTTGGTGTTGGTTAGAAGGTTCAGTGGATTCTAAAGCAATAACTCTTCTTCTAAATCATCTTCCACCTCCAACATGCTACCCTCCAACAACAGAGCTTCTTCAAAATCTCCCTCAAAGTCATGTTCTCCCTCACCTAAATTGGAGCTGGATGTGTTGGTGTTAGTGTGGGGGTTGGGGTTGGTTCTTCTGCTGGGGAAAGTAGTAGATGCTATACTTGGGTGATGACTGGTAGTGCCTCTGGTGGTGGGAATGGCAGGACTTGTTTTGCTTGGGATTTTTCTGTTAGTGGTAGTGGTGGCAACAGTACTGGTGGTGGTTGTGGTGGTGGCAAGGGAGGACGGTGCTGGTGAGGAACGCCGGAGCTTCTTGGAGGAGAATGTGATGGGTGAGTGGCTCCTCTTGCCTCGTGATGCTCCGTTCTGAGTCTGGCTGGTGGTGGGGTGGTTTGTTGAGGCAGTGGATGATGGGAAGGTTGGTACTATGGCACCTCCCTTTTTCTCAGCTTTAATGTCTGCAAGAGATTTGACCTTAAAGTCCAGTTGATCGGTGGATGATACAGGGTTCTGTTTAGTGCTATGGGGTGATGTTGGGGTGCGGTGGGGCAGGGCAGCGCTTGATTTATTAGATGGTGATGTTGGGGTGCGGCGGGACGGGGTGGCACTCAATTTACGTGAGGGTGATGTTGGGGTGCGGTGGGGCTGGGTAGCACCCTGTTTTTTAGAAAGTGATGTTGGGGTACGGCGGGGCAGGGCAGCACTCTGTTTATTAGAGAGTGACACAGGGTGGAGGCGTGATGATAGAGTGGAGCGTGGTTTTTTCAGACTGGAAGGTGATGTTGGGGTATGGTGAGGCAGTGTGGTGGTGGTGGGACCAGACCTTGGTGGTGGTGAATGGGATGCAGCAGGGCGAGACAATCTTTGTTTTACACCCCCAGGTCCCTTCTTCTGTGTAGGACAAGGCAAGTTTTGAGGGAGCTTCCCCGACTTAAGAGATCTTTCTTTCCTCTTGGTATTCCTATCAGACTGTTCCCTCACTTTGGTCCCTCTTGCTTCCTGCCTCCCCTCCGGCCCACCCAGTAAATGTGCCAATGCCCTCGCTGCCAGCCCACCCTTCCCTGACCCCATTCTCTTCCCCACCCGGCTGGATAAAAGTCTACGTTCGGCCAAATCTTCCTTTCCTTTCTTCCCAATTCGACCAGTCAAAGTTCTGTGTTGGACTGAATCATCGTCCTCCTTCTTTACTAAGCGTCCAGCTAAGATCTCCTTTCTCCCCTTGCCTTCACCTTTGTCCCGCTTGAGTTTCCCTAACCGGCCGGCCAGTCTGTCCCGCCGTGAAGAATTGCTCTTGGGAGCCACATTGACTTCAATCCTTCCCACATCGACTTCAATCTGTCTCACTTTCCCCAATGAATCATTCTCAGGATCGACGTCAAATTCAACTTTCCCTGTCGGTCTGCCCAGTTTGGTGTCACTCTCCTCTCTGACTTTGATCCCCTCCTCCTGCCCCTGCCCTGAGTTGGTATCCTCTGGGGTGTCCCTGCGACTTGGGCGGGTGAGGAGGGCTCGGAGGTCTCCAGGTGGTAGGAGAGGGGCAGTGGGTGTGGGTGTAGGTATGGGTGAAGGTATGGGTGAAGGGAGGGTGAGGCGGTGGTGGGCGGCGTCGTTGGTGTCGTCCTCCAACTCTACAACTTCTTCAACGACCACCTGCTGTACATAATGGATTCTTTTAACATTTTATTATTGGTACCATATACAAAAAACATTCATCAACGTCATCATCTGTGAATATCTCCATTGTAAACAAGAATATCAGCGGTGTTGACAATGGCTTGGCACCGGTACAATGACTCCATAGATACAATATAGAGCCATCATTCTGGTACAACATCATAGTCAACACCATGGATATTCTTGCATACAACCCTCTGCTTCATGGTAACAGATCACCAAAGCCTAAGAAAATATCAAAGAATCACAATAGAGAGATGAAAAGTGGAATAATGGCCATATAAAATAACTTCACAGATGGTTAACCCTCCAACGGTGAAAAATTCTTTCCTGTGTTTGATGGAATGACTAAAGTAGCACAAGACTTCAGAGTGGCTGGGATTAATCAAGACCTCCATATCTCTGACCTATGACCAAGAGTGTTGATACTATTACCACTGAGGCTCAAGGGAACAATGTGGCTCGAAAGATAAATGAAATGATGATTAACAAATACTGTAAAAGTTTTAGTGTGATCTTATTGAATTAATGCTTTGAGGAAAAGATTTCTTCATCGCTCAATTCCTATTATGTTGCAATACGAATTGAGTGATGAAGAGCCTTTTCCTTGAAGAAGTACCGTAATTTAAAAATACAGTACCACCTTTGGCCTCAAAGAGAAATCAAGTAATGACACAAAATTACAGTACAAATTTTAGTGTAACAAGGATGTACTGTATTACACCCACCTCTTCATCAGCTGATTCTAGACTGTAACCGAGGAGAGCAGCTTCACGTAGTTGTATCTCCCTCAGTCTCTGCAGTTCCCAGGAGTCTGGGCGCTGGGGTGGGGGCGGGGCCTTGTGGGGCGTACCCGCGGGGCTCTCGGAGTCACTCTCGCCTGTCAAACATACCAACGGCTGTATACTATTGTTACATACACTACATGGATTTAATGGGTGAATTTATTAATACAGTTTACAGGGTCATCATCAATTTTTTTTTTTTAGCTACTGTAATTTCAAATATGTCTTGATGATTATAAAACCTTTGCAATTAATAAAACCAATACTATTTACAAACTAATGTTTCTAATATACATTAACAAATAGATTTTTTCCATAACTCATGAACCTCAACATGTGCTCCATCTGTGGCACTTTGAATGTCCAAGTGACAGTCAATTTAACACAACATCAAGGAAGGACTTTATATTCACCCTGTACAATGTAAACACCTACTACTACTACATCTTAATCCAAGCCTTCATAAAACTCACACAGCCACTGATTGCACTATAACCTAATAAACCAAGAGTGATATGATCTCTGGTATATTTATGAAAATTTACTACATATTATGGCTTACAGATAAAACAAGAATATAATTTAAAAAAAAAAAACTTTCCACATGACTCTTTTGTATCTATGAAAATCTACTTCTATTATGGCCTACAGGTAAAACAATACCATAATAAAAAAAACAACTTTCCACATGACAATTGTGTTGAAGCTCCTGCAAGATGAAAAGAGTTGCTTTCCATGAAGAGCTGAGCCGGGGAACCTCTGCCACACTCTCAGGTCTGGCAGGATTGTCCATGGCCTACTCTGCCTTGGCAACATTTTTTCTTGTACATGCACTACCACGATGTTGGAAGATGCGTGGAATTGCTCAATTTCCGCTTTTTTTTTTTTTTTTTTTTTTTTTTCCCCAGACCTTGATTTGCTGAATGCATTTCTTCCCACCTTGTAAACATTTGGGTATTCGTTCAGCCCTATCTATACTGTACATCACTTCTCGCACACAGTCATCCATACCAGCTATATATCCACTGAAGAATACACATTTTAAAACAATAACGCATTTCATAACACCACATGATCTCTTTTCTCTCTGTGGCTGGAATATTGGTTATCAGGTGGTTACTGCCATGGCCAATCCTGTTCCGGCCATGTGAAAACTGGACAGGAGAGTTCATTCACCATTCTTAGGACTGGGTATAATGGCCTCACCACCACTCTGTGTTTCCCTGGAGTGTAAAGTGTGGGGAAATGTGTGTGGGGTTCTTTGTAATGGCTCCTCAAAGTGTGTATATAACTCCCCCCCCCCCCCCTCCCCCCTCATCAGTGTTGTGGCCTTTGCTGTGACCCGTCCCATGATACAGTGATATCGGAAGGAAGTGAAGAACACAACAGATAGAAGAATGGATGGAGAAGGTACCAGTAGTCACTTCAAGATGTGTTTTGTCCTTCCTGGCTTTCCAACTTGATTGGGTTTGTTCACATTGCATGACTGCAAACTTCCTGTTGTAAATGTTCAACTATTTACACTTTTAGGTTATGTTGTTATTGGTGAATTATTACTCCAAACTAACACCTACAAGACCACATAATCTGAACTTCACTCCTTCTTGGCATACTTTTGATGATTTTACATATTCCAATTCACTACCATCATTTTACAACTTTCAATTCAAAGAGTTTGTCACTATTGGTCATTTCAGGTGTGTATCTCTTGCAAACCTGTGTGGATGTAAACACTGGAAGAGGTGTCAGCACTGACCTGAGAATTACTCCTTTCCTAATTTAGTCCCCAACTGGGGACTAAACTCGTGTTATACATTTACCAAGACATTTACTTCTCATTAAAGACTCATTTTATATCATGACATAACCAAAATACAAATAAGATAGCCTAACCACATTTCATGAGAATTGTATGCTCAAGTAAGGAAGCATTTACAGTATGGCCAAATATTTTCATGTGAATATCTAGTGTTTGGTGGAATGTAAACAGATCAACATAATTTTTCAATCTTGCAGTGAATTCATAATATGACCACACTTTTCCCTATGAATTGCAACATTCAAGTCATATCCTTGTTACAGTACATTGTGACAGTATTTCTGGCTACATCTTCAAAAAGTCCTCCTACAGTACAGCAGTTGGTGTATACTGTAAACCTGTAACATTTTCCCTTTATTTCTCTAGTCCGGCCTGATGCATGTTACACTTCTATTACCAGTCTCAGTTCAGTTTGTGTGCGTGGTGCTCATAAATATTTTCGGCTTCACTGATGAAATGTGGATGGGTTTATGTTGTCACTCAGCAATAATTACTGGGTAAATATCATAAACGGTCTTCCTTTCACTCATAATAATGTTAAGGGACATTGTGGAAGCAGTAATACTTCTGGGAGGTTCCTGTATATCCACGAGACCCATCATTTTAGAGTGATATTGAAACGAATGAGGTTCCAAGCAGACAACCATCTAAGCTGACCACTACACAAACTTGGAAGAGGATGGCACCAAGCTGTTGCACAAACACCAGAAGAGATGAGATGAGAAGTACGCTACTTGAAATAAACCTTTTCCAAGTGTTCTTGTGTATTATCTTAGCAGAGATAACAGTTGGATGTGGGAATAGTTCCTCTGATCTTTTAAACCAAGATCACCTGTTATTTTTTTAAGTTCAGCCAGGGTCCTTCAGGATGGAGTTTGAATTTAAGTTCACTTCACATTAAAGGAACTTCTGCCTCGTAGGCCCAGGAATTATCTAGAATAGGCCTAATTTGTCTCATGTATGGAGTAGAAGGCAACTGAATGGTTGGTGCCAGGAAGGACATCTGCCGGTGACAATTTGCATCGACCAAAAATAAGCAATTGGTATCTTTCACTCATAGTCCATGAGGTGAGGTGAAGAGGAGGTAAAACATTCTGCATCAACCAAAACACGCAGTCAATAATTATCTTCCATTCATAGTCTCTGGGGGAGCTAAGGAGAGACTTATCAAATGTCTAATCCAGTGAATGGAAACAACACAAATAACTAAAAAATGACAGTGATGATTTTAAACATGAAAGTTTGAGGCAACAAATTTGTATAAGATGAAGTATAACAGCTGAATAAATTTGTTTGACATTTCTGATTGAACACATTATTCTATTAAAGTTACTCTATACATCTGATGCCAGTCATTAATCTTGGGATGATGTTCCAGGCAAATTAATTCACTAACCGTTATTTAATATATATATATGAATGACACCATCACGGTGTTCTATAATTTTCGCGGCTAACCCCTTTACATACTTTTTAGCCAAGAGCACTGTGTCTATAAGGGGGAGAGGGATTTCTTTCAGACTAGCTGTTAATGCATCTACGCAGCATCTCATACTTGCTGAGACTGTATTACAAATCTAAGAAGTTTAGGAGTATCTGTTTCCATTTGATATTTTTCACCTCCTCTGTCATCATTATGGGTCAAGTACAGTACAGTTACTACTTGACAAAACCTGAGTGATGTCTTGCTTCTGTGAACTCCTCAACAGTAGGGTGACCATGGCAAAACACCTGTACCCTACCCATGCATACACATCACTAGTATTCTCTTCATTATCCCTTCATTTGCTTTGCATCCTCTCTATTCCAGCCAGTTTCCCTTCCAATTCTGTCGGCCAATGTAGCGTTTTAACTTCACTTTGACTCGAACAGAATTTAGTAAGTCATCCGTCACACACACAGTGAATGTGTGTGCATGCCATTCGTTCATGGTGGGATTTCTAAACTATACGTCACGTTCCGAAACTTTGTCTCACCATCCTGCAGTGGCACTATAATGGAGTTCATGGGCTGGACATAAGGTGGTGAGGGAGGTGCAGGAGGTGGTAGTGAAGGTGTGGTTTGTGGCAGCTCCTTGGTAGTTGGTGTGGTGGTGGTGGTGACTGGGTTGGCTGCTGAGTTTGTCTTCACTGGGAGGATCACTGTACAATTCGAATAAATACATTACTAAACAATTGATACATGAATAAAATAATTTTACAACTGCAACAAGTTATATCAAAATATACACCATAATAGGGTATACACAGTACTGTAAGGAGGTAGAGACTGAATTATAAGCAGGATGTGAAAAAGACAGACAACAAAGAGATAACTTGTCATAATATGAAAGAGTAAGACAGCCATTCAGAATAAACCAACACACAAGCAGCATCACAAACAGACGCAACAAGGAGACAGACAGACACACAAATATATACCATCACAACCTAACACAAGCAAACTCCTGATCACCATTACACCACAGCCATACAACACAAAGCAATGCATAAACTAAAACACAGGGCAATAAATATAAAAACATCACCACAACCATACAAATCAGAGAGATGCATGGATGACAAAATAGGACAAGAAATATCAAGCTGTCACCACAACCACACAAAACAAAAGAGTAACATGAATGGCAACACACAACACAAAACCATCACTACAACCATACAAAACATTGAGGTGCATAGACAACAACACAGGACAAGAAATACAAAATCTTAACCCCAATACAGTACAAAACAAAAAAATAAAATAAAAGATCCCACTACTCACAGTCTGGGTTTTTGAGAGCGTCCTCCTCACGTGGATGGTCGAGGATGTTCTGGTGTATGAAGGGGCAGTGTGGCTTCCTACAACCTCCTGGCTGACTCTCAAAGTAGCATGGCTCTCGACCTCGCTGCTTCTATGGAGGGGAAGGAAAGGTTCTCATCATCATCACCAATACCCAATTTCCCTTTTTATAAGGGGTGGGGAGGCTCTAGCGTCAGTGCAGGACTCCAGACAAGCAAGGGGTTCAGCTCCGAGGCTATTTGGAAGCCCCTGCCCGACACAGAAAGGAGGTAAAACATGTATGTGTGTGTAAGGACAGAAAAAAGATAAAGGACAGTATTATCAAAACAAGGAAAAGGCTCTTTCATCTCTTAATTCGCATTCGAAAATAATAGGAATTGAGCGATAAAGACCCTTGTCCTCGTTTAATAATACCAACCCAAGTTCTTTGATGTGCAAGCAGGTGTATGTCAGGGTTGTGTGATGTCATTAAAGCTGTTCTATCTGCACTGTAATGTACATGGATGATAGGAGTGTAACAGATGGAGGCTGAAATGATGGAAAAGAGTGCAAAGATGTGTGGAAATTTAGTGGCTAAGAGTGAATATAAGAAGGATGCGTATGAATGCACCTGTACGTCTGTGTTTTCCAAATCTCCATTGTTTTATAGTCTAGTTTTAGGAAGGGTTACATCCAAGAAATAATTCCACATGCTGACACATAAACAGGGCACAAAACAGTACTCACAGTCGTAAGAAAGAAAAATATATATAGTACAATACCTGAATATTGTATTGTCCGAAGAAAATTGTTTATGTTGTAAGGATAATACACCAATTTGCATGTATTTTTTTTTCTTGGGGGTAAAGAACAAAACAGCATGAGGAGTTAGCCTTAATTGACAATGTTTCGCTGCAGTTTCCTCACATCAAAGTTTTTTTTTTCTTACTACAGAGAAAACATTCATGGGACAATGACCGTCATACAAAAAAAAAAAGAAAAAGAGAAAAAAATAATAATAATATAATTAAATGAAATTAAAATAAAATATAAACAGTACTCACAGTGATCTCCATATGCCTAAAGATGCAGTGATCTTTGGTGCAGTGTCCCCGCAGCCAGTAAAGACACATGGTCTCGTTACGCAGAGCAGCTGGCTCATGGCGGTAAGGACAGTCATCTCCCTGCAAAATGATTTTCGTTATCGCTAAACAGTAGGATGGTGTTTCCGCAGTGATGTGGGTGATGGGTGAGAGGGAAAATACACATTTGGTATACTAGAGTGCCATGATTCCTCAATTGTATGCCAAGATACTGGACCAAGATTAATAAAAATAATAGTGGCCTGTGTTGCTTGGAAAAGTTTAGAGGAATCAATTCCTTCAGATTTACCAACACTGTACTACCCCCTTAAAGCTACTTGACTACTCTGATTGAGAAACGCTCTGGGAAAAATGTAGCGCAATTTTCTTCACACTGTATTTATATTAGCAAAATTGTAAACCTGCTGGTCATCTAAGACTGTGAATCGTTCAAATATCTAAAGCCTGAGCGTTAAAAACTGATTCCTGCAAACTATTCCAGGCAACCATTCTTTTTGTTTATTTGGTCCAGTTTGTTTCCTGGCATACTTTGGAGGAATCAAAGCACTTCAATGTACCAATAATAAACTACTGTATCCCCTTAATTTGGCATCACTAACCTTGGTACACGTGGAGTAGTAGTAGAAGTAGCAGTCATTATTCTTTGTGGGTCCTGCTGCCCTTACCATCTCCATTGCATTACCTGCCTCTGTGGAAGAAGAGTTGATTTATTGTAATGCAGACCTGTATATACAGTAAATAAGTACTTGTATCCATCCACCACTTCATTTTACACTCAGTCACTCATTGAAGACCACCAAATGTTTTCCCAGGCTTCTTTTATTCATTACCATACAGGGTAAGTGGTTTACTTACGCTGTGTTAAAAGGACAATGCTAAATTTAATCATTTTATATTGAGGGCCTAGTGTAGTTGCATCCGGAATGACTGAATTTTTTTTTATATATTCCCTTACTTAATAAAAGATAGTTTTCCTTCTCATGTAACTTAGCATGAATTATATTAAAGCCTTCTATCAAATTTGTATATGGTATGCCTCAAGATTAAATGACACTTTTAAATAAAAACTCTGAATCATATTTGAACATTAGTCTCCACATTCATCAAACCATAATGTATAGTATACAATGTATGGCCAATACAGTACTTCTTTCAATGACTGTACTTCACACCCTGAAAAGTATTACCACAACAAAATACTATAAATTGGCAGTAACATTGTAGTTGCTTAGTAATACACAGTGCAATTACTGTAAATACAATAAATGCATAGTAGTAGAATGACAAATCAAAATAGGTAATGTTTCCAAGTTATACATGTGCTAGTTTTTCAGACGACACACGGTTTTGCCTACAGTTTTTCATTTGATTCATGGAGTTTTAACATTAATTTATTGCAGGAAGCTCCTGTTATGACCATACCCCATCACCCCAACAATCTCAGGGGAAAGCCTGGAAATTCGGGGATTTTAAATGAAAGAAATGCAGAATACGACAATCCAAGCCAAGTACTATAATCAAAATGTGAAATGAAAGAAATTCAGAAATCTGAGAACCCTTGCCAACTTTTGGTATACTGTACAGTAATCCCAACCTGACCTGTCCTGACCTGACCAAATCTGGACCACGGCAAACTACTGGGACCTAATCGGGGCAAACTACCGGGACCCATATTTTGTCCGTCTAGTTGCGCAAGTAACGGTAATATATAAGCATTTGTCCATAATGTCTTTTCAACTTGAGGTTTTCAGAATGCAATGCTTAATAGTGTGTTTTAAACAAATCTGTTGTTCACATCCGTCGCAAATGAGTGTTTTTGGAGATATCACCCCTCCCCTGCCCCAAACTCCGAAAACACTAATTTTTACAAGATATGAACTACAGATTGTCTGAAAAACACTATAATGCATTAAATAGAATTAGGTAGATCTCACCTGACCTAACCTAACCTAATCAGGACCTCGGCAAACTACCGGGACCTAATTGGGGCAGACTACCGGGAGCTAACCTTAGCAGTCTACCGGGAAGATGTAAACACTTGGTGGCCATCTTGAATTGGTATTATAAGTACCTTTATATTCAAGAGTGGCGGTAAATACAGGCCTTGTTACACGTGGGGAAGTTCACTAATGTCAGTTATACTCCGTGGATACGTTAAAAGTCTAAAGTGACTTCATTATTTTCAAAACAGCACTGAAGAATACGTTCGGGGACAAACGGACATTGTGTACAAAGTGAAGAAATTGTAATCAAGCACACTGATTGGCTGTTGAAATTGAGGCGCACTAATTAAGCACAGTGATTGGCCGTTTGCACCAATATGGCTGCTGTACACACCGCAGATTAAGGAAAATTGAATCAATTAAGGGTAGTTGTATTACGAAAGCTATGCATTTGCGATGGAAATAACCTATGAGGAAGTGACGTACATGTATTAAGAAATGTATCTGACAGTAAAGAATCGATGGTAATGATTATGGACAAGTGCCTGAATAATACTAAGACTTATATCAAAGTTGCAGAAATTCAACCCAGATCACATATATCATACCAAATATTAGATACCTCGCACATGTATGGCTCAAAAATAATACCTCAAATAGTTTGGCTTCGATTTTAATTTACTAACCAGCCATAAACATAAACTAACCTAACCTGAATTACAGCATTATTCGGTAAGGGGGTTAATTCATTATATATATATTATTGCGATACTTGCCCATAGTTAGTGAGTAATATAAGGTAAATATGGTTACAAATTCTAATTAAAATACATAACGAGGCATAATTCCTGAGACTAATTAGGTTTGTTTCAGGTAAAGGTTATTTCTTCACAATATCATGATAAAAAAATCCGAATTATTACGAAATACTAAAGAAAATAATAAACTTAAGAATATGGAATCAATTGCTCTTACAAAAATAATAAAGATAGAAATAGGGAAACAGTAAAAGATAATACAGAGAGTAATAAAAGCATGAACTACAATAGCACACATGAATTACGACCTTGAAGCAAAGCCTATAAGTGTCAATAAAACGCTATCCCTCACACTATACCCTCATATATACACGTACACACACTCATATTACCTCCAAAACCTCCAAAACGCACACAAACACACGAAAAAATGGCGTTAAAATAAGGCTATTGAAGGGAGATGCAACTTGGGAACTGGCACCAGCTTCCTTGTTTACGTGAATCAGTGTTGCCAGATCTGCTTGACGAAATTCTCCTAACTACACCTTTAGAATTTCGCTTTTTAACCTCAATAATTAATTCCCTGTTTACTCTTGAACATTGACGCTCTTTTCGGTATTTATTTCATCTGTTTACTCTTGAACAACCTTTATATAATTTCCCCGTGTGGACTTCAAAATTCTCTAAAACACATAATAGATTTCCCTGCACATGGCAAAACTGACGTGAATGAAGGTGACGTCGGCTTGTGTAACCTTATTCTACGGGATCACGAAAGGGTATTGTGGGTTTGTGTGTGCGTGTGTAGGATTTTATTTTTTAAAGTATTGTTGGAATGGTTGTGGTTGTTGTTTGTTTATGATGATAGTGATAATTTTGTTGTTGTTGAAGAGAAAATAATCCTAAACAATACTAAAATTATATCTGGCAGAGGACACACACACACACACACACTGGCCTGCCTTAGAATATGCTGCAGTAGTATGGAACCCACATTTAAAGAAACATATCACTAAATTAAAAAAAGTATAAAGAGCAGCAACAAGATGGGTGCCAAGTCTGAGAGAACTAAGCTATGAAGAAAGACTAAAGAAACTAAAGTTACCTAAAGTGTAAGAAAGACGAAAGAGAGGAGATATGATTATGATGGTTTACAAATGTGTCACAGAAAAAGAAAAGATAGATATAGAAAACTTGTGTCAACAAGGAATACCTACAATGAGAGGACACAGTAAGAAATTAATTAAAAGAAGAGGAGATAAAGATGTACATATATGTCGTTTTCAAAATAGAGTAATAGACGAATGGAACAAATTACCAGAAAAACATACATAACTTTAAAGAAAAATATGATAATTGGGTTTAAAATACGGGACATTACGAGCTTGACTCAATCCTGTACAGATACAAATAGGTAAGAACAAATTGATAAGAACACACAAATTTAAACTCATGTGTTTTCTAATCGATCATACCTGCGGCTTCACGTAGTACATCTGTTGTGTCTCAAATCCATATGTTTTCACAGATACTACTGCATATCATTATAGTGAAACTAGAACAAGGCGCGACTACATGTATGTATTGGATAGGAGTGTTTTAATAAGAGGGTAGGTATATATATATGTATAGTAGTACAGTGTTGGTAAATCTGGAGCAAATGATTCTTCCAAAAATATCCAAACAACATATAGGACACCATTATTAAATTAATTTATTTTATTACTGTCATTATACAAGGTCCCCTTTCCTGGCATACTATGGAGGAATCAGTTAAGGCACTCTAATGTACCAATAGTGTAATTAATATCCCCCTTAATTAAGTACAGTACCCTTCCAACATCATTACTACCCTTCCAACATCTTCACTACCCTTCCAACATCTTCACTACCCCTCCAACATCTTCACTACCCTTCCAACATCTTCACTACCCTTCCAACATCTTCACTACCCTTCCAACATCTTCACTACACTTCCAACATATCTTCATCGATCTCTAGCTCTTGGGCTTAAAAGGAAGGGCTACTGATCCACCAAACTATGCCACGAAACAGATACTCACCCCAATTAATAACAACCTCGAGGTCTTCTGTTTCTTGACATAAATGGGAGGAATCAGTAGTTCTAAAAAAAAAAAAAAAAACTTTCGAAAACAGTCCACACATAACTTTTACTTTAAATTTTGCTAACAGAACAAACCGAAACCAAAACATATAATTATAACCTATAGCTCCTGGCAAAATTAGATATGAGATCAGCAGGTGTTAATAAAAAGAGATCCTCGATAAACAACGAATAACTATACTTAATTAATTATAATATCTCCTTCATTTAATTAAGGGGGGATATTCACTTCTGTTCTTTTGGAGTGCCTTGATTCCTCCAAAGTATGCCAGCCAGGAAACAGGACCAGCAGATGAACAAAAAGAATGGTGTGTACGTGTTCTAACTGTTGCTGGGAATAGTTTGGAGGAATCATTTACTCCACATTTGCCAACACTGCAGGACCTACTTTCCCCTGCATGGGCTTCTGATATTATCCACTATTCCATTTTACAGTCCCTCATTGAAGACCACATAATAATGTTTTACCAGGCTTTTGTTGTTATTCATTACACACTACTTCATTTTATTCATTTTACACTTGATCATTCATTCATTCCCTTATTAAAGATCACTAAATGTTTTCCCAGGCTTCTGTAGTTATTCATTACCATACAGAATAGGTTAATTAGTGATTTACTGAGCCTGTTGTTAAAAGGGTACGCCTATATGTGTTAAATTTATTCATCTTATATTGAGGGCAAACTATATACAATAAAAAAAAATTAATTGTGTGCCTAAGGAGCTGAATGCCATATAATGTTGAGAATTGTGTGGTTAGTTCCTGAAGGTGAGTGAGTGAGGGTTTCGTATTTAACTATAGGGCGTGGCCATGGAAGTTACACACACACACACTCTCTCTCTCTATTCTCTAGCACACTCTGTCTTTCACACATACACACTCTCTCTCTGACACAATCTGTCTTTCACACACACACACACATGTTCTCCCTATATTTTCAAACGCATTCTGTCTTTCTCACACACACACAAACACATGTTCTCTCTCTGTTTCAAACACATTTTGTCTTTCACACACACACACACACATGTTCTCTCTCTATCTATTTTCAAACACATTCTGTCTTTCACACCTTCCTTTAGGAAGGAAAGATCATGTGTAATAAACTTACTGAGTTACTATACGATAATATCAGAAAAAATACAAGAAAGAGAAGGATGGGTGGATAGTATTTACCTAGACTTTAAAAAAGCTTTTGACAGAGTTCCGCACCAAGGACTTATATGGATATTACAACAGAAAGGAGTAAAAGGAAAACTACTAAAATGGATGGAAGATTTCCTTGAAGGAAGAAAAATGAGAACAGTATTAAGAGGGAACTATTCTCCATGGCTGAAGGTCACAAGTGGAGTTCCTCAGGGCTCAGTATGGAACCCACATTTAAAGCAATATAACACCAAATTAGAAAAAGTACAAAGAACAGCAACAAGATGGGTACACACACACACACACATACATTCTTTTTCTATTCACACACACACACACACTCACACATATTCTCTCTTTAATCTCAAACACATTCTGTTCTGTCTTTCACACGCACACAACACAGTACACACACTCTCTCTTTATTATTTCACATTACACACACACACTCTCTCTCTCTCGAACATATTCTGTCTTTCACACACACACACACACACATATTCTATCTATTCTCAAACACATTATATCTTTCACACACACACACACACACTTTTGTTATGTTCCGACACTGGAAATAGGCTTCAATCAGCTCGTTACCGTGGCCCAGGTCAACTGCTATACCACACACACACGTCACGACTTTCTCTGTTCACACACACACATTCTTTCTCTGTACACAACACACACACTCTCTCTCTCTCTCTCTCTCTCTCAAACAACAGGTGCAGGAGTTGGTGTTGCAATTCGTCGGTGTGTGTGGTTGAACCTTATATAGAGTCTGTCATCATTACAGCCCCTCTCTCTCTCTCTCTGTCTGTCTGTCTCTCTCTCTCTGTTCATACACACTCTGCCTTTCACATACACACACGTTCTCTCTCTTCACACACAATCTCTATCTCTGTTCACACACACACACACACACATGCACAAACACACACACACACACACTCTCTCTCTGCATAATTCCCTGAACTGAAATCTAAAGAGAGAAATATTAACACAAACAAAAAACGAGATTTACATGCCAAAGAGAAATCAAGAAGATGATAAACAAACTAGGCTCGTCATCCCTGCCTTGGAATGCTTGGTGGGGAGTGAAGCAGCTGGGTGGATCATGATTGGGTTACCAGTTTATCACCTTTTCTACGGGTCGACATCATACATTTCCAATATTGTGAGGAGTTTCTGGGGACCGAAAATATATATTAATGATGGTCTTCGTGTACATCTAAATTATCACTGTAAATCCTATTATTCTCCTCTTCCCTCCCCCCCAAAAAAAATAAAAAATAAAAAATAATAATAATAATAATAATAAATAAATAAATTCTCGTAAACACTGGAAAAATGTTGACAGCATACCATACAGTAGAAGTGAGGCTGAATTGGCATCACTGTTGGAAGGGATGGCCAAACAAGAGAGAAAGTTGTTATACTCGTTGGTTGTCACTTGTTTACCTTGACCCACAACTCTCGATTTCCAGCAGCAGCAGCAGCAGCAGCAGGCCGGCAAAAACAAACTGCATTTCACTTCCATGGCAGCAAGTACAGTCGGCCTCATGAATTCATATACACCACTGTGACATCAACAAAGGCTCGTAACAACTAGAAAAATGTAGTTAGTTAATTTATTTCCTAACACTAACAACTAGAAAAATGTAGTTAGTTAATTACTTTCCTAACACTTAACAACTAGAAAAATGTAGTTAGTTAATTTATTTCCTAACACCAAACCTATTAGTAATGTTATTTGACTATAATAATTGAATCAGTCAGCAGGACATTTTGAGTAGAATAAAGACCCCTTATAACCAATGATCTGTGTACACGAATTCCTGGGGTCGACTGTACCTATACCTGACATTATAATTTAGTAATAATAATAATAATAATAATAATAATAATAGGAAGTAGCCTAGTAGCACCATTTTGTCGCATGAAGAGAAATTATTTATATTCTGACGTCATATAAATTTAGCATGATGATTCACATAGTTTAATTAATGTCACACGAAAATAAATCTATGTTCTGGAGTAATATTATTTGAGCATGTTATTAAATTTCACCCTTTGAATAGTTTTTTTTTTTTTTTTTTTTTTTTTTTTTTTTTTTTTTTTTTTTTTACTATTGTCGCACAAATATCAATTCATGTTCAGCTGCCGCATGACCCATTTTAATATTAATTTTTGCATGATGTTTTACAGCCTATAAAATAGTTTGGTAAATGGCTTGTTTATCTTACATTATTTTACGAGGAACAGAGATATAATTTTTCCCTATATAATAATAATAATGATAATGATTCCTTTGCAATAGACAGCATCAAAATAAGTGAAATGCAATCGAGAAGAAACATTATTATTTTTTTTTTTCAACAATAAATTCGACAAAACTAGAATAATAACCTCTTTGGCAACGAGTAAGTAATTCATCTCACTTTTAAAAATATAATTATGTATATATATGTATTAATTTGTACTCCACCCAGAAACCTGAACAATTAATCATACTTACTTTCAAACCATTAATTAAGGGACCCTGTGTGTGATGTAGTCAGAAAATTGGAGATTAATAAAAGGGGAAAGTTTTGTGTTGGTAATTCTGGAGTAACTGAATCCTCCAATCTATTCCAAGCAACAGAATACCATTATTTTTGCTGTTCTGGTCCTGTTTCGAGAAGCTCCAATGTAACAAAAGCGAATTACCCCATTAATTAAGTGAGTCCTTCAAATATTGCCACGAAACAGCACCTATAGGGAAGGAGTGTGTTTCGTGGCATGGTCAGGAGGAATCAGAAGGCTCCTATTTTCATACACGATCACATACAGGGTCCTTGGTGAATTGAAATTAAGGGGGTGCGGGAATAGGGGGACAGGCTTGGGGGGGGGAGGGTTAGGGGGGTGCAGGGGTTTTTGGGGGGTGCGGGAGTAGGGGGACAGGCTTGGGAGGGTGTGGGAATAGGGGACATCTTTCTATCCCCCCCCCCAGCCTGTCCCCCTATTCCTGCACCCCCCAACCCCCCCCCCCCCAAGCCTGTCCCCCTATTCATGCAACCCCCCCCCCCCTCAAGCCTGTCCCCCTATTCATGCACCCCCCAAACCCCCTTAAGGTCTGTGATTCCTCCAAACTGTGCCATGAAACAGATCCTTTATTAGTAGTATCATTAAAGGTGTCTGTTGCCTGGTATAGAGTTAGGAGGAATCAGTAGCCTTCCAATTTACCAACAAGAAAATCTCCCTCCGTAATAGTTCATGATTGAAGGTCACCTGACTAATAAGCCTTGTGTTTATACTCTCACTCTCACTCCCAAGCCTCAGTCACCCTTGAACAGTCGTGGTGGGTGGGTGTGTGTGTTTATCTCTCCTCTTACACTATCAGAGGGAGAGAGAGAGAATGTCTTAATCTCGTTTCTATTGCAAATATCATAATCTCACTTCTATTCCATACTCAAAAGAAATATTACCCAACACAAGCGATCATTAATGCATTCTCAAACTACATACAAAGCTGTGTATTAATAGTAGACCTAATTGGTGTTATTATTATTAACTTATTAGTGTTAATATGACATAATTATATAAACAGTAGTAGTTGGTGATAATTCCTCCAAACTATTCCAATCAACAGGACACCATTATTTTTGTATATTATATTATTGTATTTATTTTTCTCGTAAAGTTCTGTATTATTTTATTCATTGATACATAATACATGAATTTTCTCCATCTGTCATTCTGTTAATTATACTTTTCTCCATTCTATCATTTTTATTTTTTATCGAATTGGTCATTTTTCTGTTATTTTATCTATCCA
Organism: Petrolisthes cinctipes; assembly: GCA_033782935.1. Classification (NCBI taxonomy): domain Eukaryota; kingdom Metazoa; phylum Arthropoda; class Malacostraca; order Decapoda; family Porcellanidae; genus Petrolisthes; species Petrolisthes cinctipes. Next base: position 67,688 of record JAWQEG010002426.1, on the reverse strand, counting down.
TCTATCTGTCTATCTATTCTGGTCATTGATTCATCTATCTATCTATCTATTCCTGTCTTTCGTCCATCCATCTATCCATTCCTATCATTCATCTGTCTATCCATCCTTCTATCTATCTATCTATTCAATTCATGTCTTTTATTCATCTATTTATCTATCTATCCATCCATCTAACTATCTATCTATCTATCCATCCATTCCTATCATCCATCTATCTATCTATCTATCTATCTATTCATCCCTGTCATCCATCAATCTATCTATTCAAATACTGTCTTTTATTCATCCATCTATTTATCCATCCCTCCATCAATCTATCTATCTATCTATCCATCTATTCCTATTATCCATCTATCTATCTATCTATCTATTCATTCCTGTCATCCATCCATCCATCTATCTATCTATCCATTCCTGCCATCTATCTATCTATCTATCCATCCATGCATCAAATAATAATAATAATAATAATAATAATAATAATAAATAATAATAATAATAATAAATAATAATAATAATAATAGATATCTTACCTTTCAGAATATAATCGACACCAGGATATAACAATGAGGAAAGGTAAGTTATGTATGTGTGTGTGTTGTGATTTGTTTAAGTTAAGGTTAAGGGGGAAGTTTTGTGTTGGTAATTCTGGAGTAACTGCTGAATCCTCCAAACTATTCCAATCAACAGAACACCATTATTTTTGCTCTTTTCTGGTCCCGTTTCCTGGCTGGCATACTTTGGAGGAATCAATTAATCAAGGCACTCCAATGTACCAAAAAAAGAATTACCACCTTAAGGAAAGAAACTGAACTACGTAAATGACTCCTGAGTGCATTATTGGATATATTTATTATTTGCTGACTCCACTAAAAAAAAAAAAAAAAAAAAAAACAACTCTATGGTTATAATAAAACTACCGTACCTGACATATTTTTTTTTGTGAATATGGATACTGGATGTGTTTGTTGGATATAATTAATTAAGACTGACGAGTGTGGTTGGTTGGGGAGCATCATAACAAACAAATTAAGACTGACGAGTGTGGTTGGTTGGGGAGCATCATAACAAACAAATGAAGACTGACAAGTGTGGTTGGTTGGGGAGCATCATAACAAACAAATGAAGACTGACAAGTGTGGTTGGTTGGGGAGCATCATAACAAACCAACCAAACCAAAACCACTGTGGATATGGATACTGGGTTTGTTGGTTGGATATAATTAATTAAGACTGACAAGTGTGGTTGGTTGGGGAGCATCATAACAAACAAACAAACCAAAGCCACTGTGGAATCGGCCCATTAAATTACCCCACTAAAAGTTCATAATTATGTATGTATTAGTCTGGGAACCGAACCCTTATATGATAGACTACTTAGAGCCTTCTTCCCAATCCTTGTTTTAAAAGTGAAATGGGGTATTGATGAGGATTGATAATATAAAGTGTAAATAATGATGTGATTTTGTTTGTATTGTAGGCTTTCTATATAATAATTGTCACTACACACACACACACACACACACACACACACTATATCACAATACACACACACACACTAGATCACAATACACACACACACTAGATCACAATACACACACACACACTAGATCACAATATGCAATACACACACACACACTAGACCACAATATGCAATACACACACACACACACACACACACACACACACACACACAAAAACACTCTACCACACTACACCATAATACACACACACACACACACACCCTACTACACAACATCACAATATGCAACACACACACTACCACGCTACACCATAACACACACACACACACACACACACATATTCCTTTCCATCAACCCTACTCCTTTCGTGTTTGTTGTTCCATCCACCTCTCTATCCTATCACCTTATTCTCCCTCTATCTATCTATTCGTTCCTGTCATCCATCCATCTATCTATCCATCTATCTATCTATCTATCTATCTATCTATCTATCCATCTATCTATCTATCTATCTATCTATCTATCTATCTATTCAATTCCTAGAGCTATCTCCTTACCTTCTCTTATACATATTATCAGAGAGATACTACATACAGTGTTGGTGGTAAATTTTGAGCAAAACTATAATTCCTCAAAACTATAATTATATTCCAAGCAACAACAACAACAACAACAATTAAGGGGGTGCAGGAATAGGGGGACAGGTTTAGGGGGGTGCGGGAATAAGGGGACAGGCTTGGGGTGGGGGGGGGTTAGGGGGGTGCAGGAATAGGGGGACAGGTTTAGGGGGGTGTGGAAGTAGGGGACAGGCTTGGGGTGGGGGGGAGGGGTTAGGGGGGTGCGGGAATAGGGGGACAGGTTTAGGGGTGTGTGGGAGTAGGGGGAAAAGGCTTGGGGTGGGGGGGGGGGGTTAGGGGGGTGCGGGAATAAGGGACAGGCTTGGGGGGGGGGGGGTAAGGGGGGTGCGGGAATAGGGGGACAGGCTTTCTATCTACCCACCCCATGCCTGCCCCCTTACTCTTGCAACCCCCCAAACCCCCCCCCCCTCCCCCCAAGCCTGTCCCCTACACCCGCACCCCCTTAAGCCACCATTATTTATTTATTTATTTATTTATTTATGTTAATCTGGTCGTGTTTCCTGTATGGCATAATTATATACTTTGGAGGAAACATTAAGGGACCCTGTGTGTAATGTAGTCAGAGAATTGGAGGTAAATGAGTCCTTCACATATTGCCACGAAACACACACACACTCTATATATATGGAAGGAGCTTGTTTCGTGGCATAGTCAGGAGGAATCAGAAGCCTCCAATTTACACACACACACACACACACTATATATATATGGAAGGAGTTTGTTTCGCGGCATAGTCAGGAGGAATCAGAAGCCTCCAATTTACACACACACACACACACACACACACACACACTATATATGGAAGGAGCTTGTTTCGTGGCATAATTTGAAGGACTCAAAGCTCCTTCCATATAGGTGTGTGTGTGTGTGTGTGTTTAAATTGGAGGCTTCTGATTCCTCCTGACCATACCACGAAACAAGCTTCTTCCATTTAATAGGTGTGTGTGTGTGTGTGTTTCGTGGCAATATTTGAAGGACTCGTTTACCTCCAATTTTCTGCCTAGGCTATGTCATCCAAAGTATACTAACACTAATTATTATATTCCCTACAACAACAACAACAACAACAACAACAACAACAACAAACCCACAAAACATACGTAAAAAAAAAAAAAAAAAAAAAAATTATGTTATTATATTTGTGTTTCAGGATTGTGTTGTCAAAGCGGTGTGGTGTTGGTGGTGTTGGCAGTGATGGTGGCAGTAGTGGTGGCAGACAGATATAAACAACAACAACAAAAACAAAAACAACAACAAGGAAAGGTGTGTACATAATAATATAAGATTAATTTTCTTATATTCTTGTTTATTTTGATATCTATTTATTTATTTATTTATTTATTTTCCTATCTATCTGTTTATTTATTTATTTATTTATTTATTTATTTTCCTATCTATCTGTTTATTTATTTATTTATTTATTTATCTTCCTATTTTTCTGTTTATTTATTTATTTATCTTCCTATCTATCTGTTTATTTATTTATTTATCTTCCTATCTATCTGTTTATTTATTTATTTATTTATTTTCCTATCTATCTGTTTATTTATTTATTTATTTATTTATTTATTTTCCTATCTATCTGTTTATTTATTTATTTATTTATTTATCTTCCTATCTTTCTGTTTATTTATTTATTTACTTTCCTATCTATCTGTTTATTTATTTATTTATCTTCCTATCTATCTGTTTATTTATTTATTTATCTTCCTATCTATCTGTTTATTTATTTATTTAATATATATATTTTTTTTCATTCATATATTTACCTACCAATTAATCTTCTTACCTACCTACCTACCTATCTACCTACTGACCTATCTACCTACCAACCAACCTACCTACTGACCTACCCATCAACCAACCTACCTACCAACCTACCCATCAACCAACCTACCTACCTACCAATCTCCCATTTTACCCCCCCCCCCCCACACACACACTCCAACCAACCAATCCCCCCCCTCCTCTCTCTCTCTCTCTCACACACACACACACCAACCAATCCCCCCCCTCTCTCTCTCACACACACACACCAACCAACCAATCCCCCCCCTCCTCTCTCTCACACACACACCAACCAACCAATCCCCCCCCTCCTCTCTCTCTCTCACACACACACCAACCAACCAATCCCCCCCCCCTATCTCTCTCACACACACACACCAACCAACCAATCCCCCCCCCCTCTCTCTCTCTCTCTCTCTCACACACACACATCAACCAACCAATCCCCCCTCCCTCTCTCTCCCCTTCCCCCATACACACATCAACCAACCAATCCACCCCCCTCTCTCTCTCTCTCTATTCCTTACCCTCCCCTCCTCTACCCCTCCCCTCCCCACCAAGATAATACTAAACATATAAAATAATCCAATGCATAAACCCGACAGTGTACCCCGACGGAGAATGACCCCGACGGTGATTGCATCTTTGGAGTATCGGGGACAGATTACCCCTCCCTGGCTACCATACCTCCCCACCTCTCCTTCACCTGTCCACCTTCCCTGCCTGGTATTTTTGCTGATGTGGAAACGGCTTGTCAGGTGTGTGTGGAGGTTTTTGTGTTTTTTTGTGTGTGTGTGTGTGTAAAAGATAAGGGTTGGTGTGTGTAAAAGATGAGTGTGTGTATATATATATATGTGTGGGTGGGTGTAAAAGATGTGTGTGTGTGTGTATATATATATATGTGGGTGTGTGTAAAAGATGTGTGTGTGTGTAAAGGATAAGGGTTGGTGTGTGTAAAATATGAGTGTGTGTGTGTGTGGGTAAAGGATTATTATTAAGGGTTAGTGTACGAGTATATATATATATATATATATATGTGGGTGTATGTAATAGATGAGTGTGTGTGTGTGTGAAGGATTATTATTAAGGGTTGGTGTGTGTAAAAGATGAGTGTGTGTGTGTCCTTTTTGTAAATAGAGAGAGAGAGAGAGAGAGAGAGAGAGAGAGAGAGAGAGAGAGAGAGAGAGAGAGAGAGAGAGAGAAAGAAATATGAATGCAAAAAATAAATGAAAAAAAAAAGAAACATTTAAAAGAATTCCCACGTGTTTACCATTACAGTAACTAACCAATTAACCATATTTATACTTTCCTTACATGCAGGCGTACCACATGTGTTTGGCTGACGGTACAATGCACTCGTTCCTGTGTCCCAACGGTACAATGTTCCACCAGGAGTACTTCGTGTGTGACTTGTGGTTCAACGTGGACTGTGAGAGAGCCCCTGACTTCTACTCCTTAAATCAGTACATCTATAGGGACCCCGAGCCTAAAAATAAATACGATAAATAGAGGGGAAGGGGAGATTTAAATGCATAGGGACCCTGAGCTTAAAGATAAATACGATAAATAGAGGGGGAGAAGAGATTGAAATGCATAGGGACCCCGAGCTTAAAGATAAATACGATAAATAGAGGGAGGGAGAAATAAATGCATAGGGACCCCGAGCTTAAAGATAAATACGATAAATAGAGGGGAAGGGGAGATTTAAATGCATAGGGACCCCGAGCTTAAAGATAAATACGATAAATAGAGGGGGAGAAGAGATTGAAATGCATAGGGACCCCGAGCTTAAAGATAAATACGATAAATAAAGGGGGAGGGGAGATTGAAATGCATAGGGACCCCGAGCTTAAAGATAAATACGATAAATAGAGGGGGAGGGGAGATTGAAATGCATAGGGACCCCGAGCTTAAGGATAGATACATAAATGGAGGGAAAATTAAATATATAGTTTTCCCAAGCCTAAAGACAGATACGATATATAGCCTATAGTAGTATCTATGTAGGTAATCACAATCTTATAAGATGTTTAAGCTCGCAAATTGTGCCACATAACTCATAAAATAATTAAATAATCTTATCTTCTCTCCCGCCCTCGTTTTCAGTTGTTGTCTACTATCTGTTTATTAACTTTTCTACGGTACTATGAGCTTAATAGTTTTCATTTTTTTTTTTTTTTTTTTTGAGGAGTCTGTGTTAATATGCTTACTAGATCCTATTATGTACTTGATAGGTCCTAAATCATTGATAAACCTTTCCTACCTGACAAACATATACTCATATATTCTCTATTTTAGCCTTGTAATTCTTCTAATATAATTATGTTATTTTGTAATTGTCTCCTCGTGTGTGACATTCAACGGTGGGTAGGTTACCATATACAGTACGTTATATATATATATATATATATATATATATATATATATACATTAGCTCACAGTATGTACAGCCACAATCAATTAACCACCGACACTTTCCTTCCATCGTGCAAATAAATCAGTATCATATCAAAATATAATCATACAACAACACCTTACGTCAACTAAACCCCCTCAATTATTATCATGAGATGCAGCAAAATCATACACGTGTTGTTTTTATTACCAAGATATTTACTACGATGGAAGGAAAGTGTCGGTGGATATTTGATTGTGGCTGTACAGTCGGCCACAGGAATTCGTACACATATATATTATTGGTTAAAAGAGGTCTTTATTTTACACATGCTGTAAGGATAATTCTGCTGACTGATTCAATTATTAGCCAAATAACACGACTAGAAACTTTTGGTGTTAGGAAAGTCATGTACTCAATTTTCTAGTTGTTACGAACCCTTAATTAATGTCACAGTGGTGTATATGAATTCCTGAGGCTGACTGTACAATTGAGCAAGTAGAAAGTGCAAGAAATATATAGCTGTATCTGGCAACACCTCCACCTCTACTCCAAATTCATACAATCACATTTCACTTTATATTGGCTATGGGTCCCTAATTATCTGGCAACACCTCCACCTCAACTCCAAATTCATACAATCACATTTCACTTTATATTAGCTATGGGTCCCTAATTATCTGGCAACACCTCCACCTCTACTCCAAATTCATACAATCACATTTCACTTTACATTAGCTATGGGTCCCTAATCATTCATTCATTAAGATACACATAAAGGCTTACTACAAAGAACTGCCAGCTGATGTTGTCATATACAGCCATACTTATCTTGCACTTTCTACTTGCTGAACTGTACAATTGGGAACATATGAAACAGTCACACCTGAAACGGAGGTTGTCCATCCATTGAACACATGTAGGGCAGGATGAGACATTGTGTGTGTATGTGTGTGTGTGTGTGTGTGTGTAGAGGCGACGCATCCCATTCCGTACGTATGTGTGTGTGTGTGTGTGTGTGTGTGTGTCATTCTATCTCTGCTTAATAAGAGGTACCGTGTTTCTGTTTCATGTGTCCACAATTGTATGTGTGATCAGCCAGCATAAACATTGTACTAAGTATTTCTGTTTAATAAATCCATGTATGTACAGTCATGGCTGATAGTGGTGGTCCAGGGTCTAAGGAGTGTTGGACAGCAACTAAACAGAGTTCGAACAAGTGAATTTTCCAAACCATTCTCAACGTTGAGAGAGGTTTAGAAGACTCAATTTTTCGAACTCTGTTCAGTTGCTCTCCAACACTCCTTGGACCCTGGTCCACCACTATCAGCCATATGACTGTACCGTACGCCTATACAATAGTTCTAAAGGACTCGAAAACATAATTATGTAATATTGTAACTGATGGTATAATTTTTTATTCCAATGACGCAGTATGAATAACGAAAGAGTGTGAATACGTAAAATGTTAGTATTTCAACAGTATAATAAATCTATATACATCTGTGTAACACCTTTCTATAGATGACTAGAAAAATTAATAATGTAAATTTGTCTATAGCTGGTTTTTTGTTTTGTTTTTCAATGGGTCGGTCACTCATTTGATGGCCCAAGACTTTTGATAGTGATTGTACAGTACACTCGCAATTCACATTCCCTAACCCACCTGAGTCGAAGCCCGAGATCTGAAGCAGGCGGTTTCTGGACGAGAGCCCACCTAAACCATCATGAGGCCACACACACACACACACACACACAGACCAGCATGAGGCCACACACACACACACACACACACACATTTCGAACCAATTATCAATAGAGGCTTTGGGTGGGCTGTTGTCTAGAAACTGCCTGCTTCATATCTCGGGCTTCGACTCAGGTGGTCTATAATTATGGAGATAGTGGGACTCGTAATCCAAAATTTGTTACCAGGTCTTGTTGAAGTTTCGAATCAATTGACAGACTAGTGAATCAATTACAACGCTTATCCTGTTTCATATTTACTTGAACTTGCTTAATATGTATCCAAACTTGCTTCGAATACTCTGATGGAATATTAAGTGAGCTCAAGCAAATATAAAGCAGGATAATTTTGTAATTGGTTCACTAGTATGTTAATTGATTTGAAACTTCAACAAGACCTGGATACAAATTTTAGATTGCGAGTGTACACTCGCCAGCACTGCCGCGTGGTACAGGAGCTCACACATATTCAGAGATGTAGCAGCACTGTGATTATTTAGCTCGAAACAATCCATGTGTGTGAGATGGAGTATCCTCGATATACGAACACATGCAGTAAACTTTGTTGCTTAAGGAACTGAATCACTTAAATCTCTTAAACATATGAGCCTCTGTACCGAGCGGCAATGCTGGCCACTGTTCATTATAATATGGAAAAACTGAAGTATCAATTATACACCATAATGAATTAAGCTTTTACATTTTTGTTTTTGTATTTACATAGCTAGAGTATTATTGTCTGTGTTTTATAATTATATACTTATATTTATTTTTACAGTGTATATATCTATATTTATTTGATTTATTTTTATGTTTATATAATTATACAGTATATGTTAATTCATATATGCATATATTTATTTTAGATTTACTTTTATATTTATTTATTATTATTAATATATTTTTTTATGTACGAGTATAGCTGATATAATTATTAATATGTTTATTATTAGTGTTCATTACAGCAATACATCTAAGTTGACTGAAATTATCAAGACTAGTTTATGAAATCAGTTAGATAAAAAAATGTGTCATTATAATATCATTATTACATTAATATAGTTAAATATTAAGTGTAAATACGGAACTTCTATTTATCTCACCACTATTATTTTATATATATTTATTTGATTAATATCCGCTCTTATGAATTACTCGTATTAATTTGGTCTGTGATATGATAAACTATTAAAAGTATTGAAAGTATCCATGTTTTCATAAATTAACTTTATTGATGTAGAGTTGCCTAAAGGTTCTTCTTTATCCCCTGTTTTGTATCTGGCGTAGATGTGGCAGCATAACAATATTCCAATTACACTTATGAATGAGACCAATCTCCCTAATGAATCATCCTGTACTGTATCAGATGTGATCCGAACGTGTCCAGCATTGCCACATGTACACTCGTGATACATAATTTCTGACCAGGGTGTGAGGAGCAGAAAGCTTCGAATCGCCTGGTATTGCTCATTTCCCCACCCAGTACACCTATAGAGGCTGAGTTCGAATGTAGGGTATGTGTATGTGTGTGTGTGTGTGGTGCCTGTCGTTCGTCTCTGGTCAGGGATTTCGTATCACGAGTATACGTTTAGGTGCATTCACACTGTTTCGTTCCGTACCTCCGTTACTGTGCTGCGCCTACTTCAACAAGTTCCTGGGAACCCTCTACTTCTACTGTACAATCTTTGTCTTCGTGATGGTTGTGTACCACGAGCCTGGACCAGTAGCACAATAATACCCATCCCTAAGCCCGGCACTGCGAAGTTCAGGCCTATTTCCCTGACTTCCTGTTTTTGTAAAGTTATGGAGAGAATCTTACTCAATCGTCTCATGTACAGACTGCAAGGATCGCCTTTCTCCATGGCTGTTTGGTTTCCTTCCCCAGCGGAGCATACACCACTGCCTAGTCGACCTGTACACTCGCCTTAACAGGGACAGTGTGGTGGCCTTCATTGACCTTCGAAGTGCCTTCGATGTTGCTAATAGAGACATCATTTTGGATCAACTGGTTGACTTTGGGATAAAGGGTAATCTATTACAGTGGATTCGGGGCTACCTGAGTAACAGGATCTCACGTGTGTTTTTCAGTGGTGCGCTCAGTCCTTTGCGCAGTTTTCATCTTGGTACGCCTCAAGGGGGTGTTCTCAGCCCATTGTTATTTAATATTCTGATGTATCGGCTGCTCACTTCTCTCCCTGATATACCTGGAACTACAATTACGTGCTATGCTGATGATATCTGTGTTCATTCTACCTCACCAAGGGATCTCCAGCGGTTTCTTGACTCCTTCTCTGTGTCCTCCTCTCACTGTGGCATTATTGTCTCCCCAGATAAGAGCAGAATATTCACCTGCCGCCTTCCTCAAGCTCAGCCAGTGTTCACCATTGGAGGGACTGTCATTCCCATGTGTTCCCAGTATCGCTACCTGGGTGCGCCAGTCAATATTTGGCCGATTATCCCTGCCAGACCTCAAGACCATCCCATTGTCCAGGACTTATTGGGTCGTCTCCAGCGCCGACTTACGCCACTTCAATGGTTCACTGACAACTCCTCGGGCATCTCCATCCCAGTAGCCAGGACCATCTATATTGCTTTTATCCGTTCAGTTGTTGATTACCTCTCCCCTGCTCTGATTCAACTTCCCAGGGCTACTCTGGAAACTTTAGAAAAATTTCAGAATAGAGCAATGAGAATAATTCTCGGGTGTCCAATGTCGACCAGGATAGTGAACATGCAGCGTGAGTTGCGTCTTCCCCCGTTAGTGGAGAGAATTTATTCTAATGTTACTTGCTTCACTGTCAAGTGCCTCCATTTCCCACATCTTTTACCCCATTACTCTCAGTTAGTCAGGACTTCTCTTAGACCAAACTACCCGGTCCCTCCCATACTGCCTGCTGGACGTACTCTTATAAGATCTGTTTCCTCTATGCTCCGTAGTCTTAATATAGATATAATGGTGGCCGACGTCCCCCCAGGACCCCCTCCGTGGATGCTACCAACACCTGATATGAGCTTCACACCTACTTCCAAGTCGGAACTGCCTGCTCTACAGCGGCAGTTGGCTCTGGAACACATAGAAACAGTGACATCCTCCATCACAGATCCATACTGCCTCTACACTGATGGCTCATTGCAAGTGGATGGTGCAGCAGGTTGTGCCGTTTTCTCACCTGACATGGAGTCACCTCCAGGGGGATGGGTTGGCTGTCGTCTCTGTAACCACTCTAGCTCAACATTGTGTGAACTGTATGCCATCCTGGATGCTGTTAGTCTTGTTTGTCAACGTGGAGTGAATGCTGCCATTTTTTGTGACTCCAGACCTGCCCTTCATTCCCTCTCTAGTGTTCAGTCCACACACTCTACTGTTATTCAGCAGATTTTATCGTTTTTCGCCTTCTTGCGTCATCGTAACTTGACTGTCAAATTTTTATGGGTGCCATCCCATGTAGGTTTACGTCACAATGGTACAGTTGACAGACTCGCAAAGGAAGCCTGCCGTCTGCCTCCTCGTGGTGTTGGACGTCCTCTCTCCCTGACATGTTACCTCTCTAAAGTCCGCTCCGCCGCTCTCCTCCCTGTACGGCGATGCAGGGATGCAGAGAGGCTCTTCAGCATCTCCATCACCCATTACGAGTCTGTCTGCCGTCACAAATATTCCTGCCGTCGTCGAGGCCTCATGGTTCAGAGGCACAATGTAGTCTCTGCTCGTTTGAGGCTTGGCTACCGGCCACCGTGGCAGGTTGCTGGGATGCAGGGTGAGCCTCCCTTCACTGAGTGTCGAGCGCCTTGTGCTAACACTATAGAGCACTATTGCCTAGCCTGCCCCACTGTCCGACACTTGCTGCCCCAGGGCCTGCCACTTGATGTGGTTTGTCGACACCTGCTGAACCATCAGGTTCTGGAGGGATGAGGGAGAGAGTAGGAGGGAAGGGAAGGATGTGTAGGAGGAGGGAAAGGTGTGTAGGAGGAGGGAAGTATGGAAGGGACACGTACGTACGTAATAACTATTCTAAAATATAACGAGAAAAATTATTCGAGTTGAGTTAGATGTATTACTCAAGTAAGCAGCAAAATGAAGGAAAATAATGAATCTGACGAAGGAAATCCTAGCTGAAAGACACGCACTAAACTCTTGTGATTGTGTGTGTGTGTGAAGGTAGGAAGTCGGAGCGAGCATAGAGCAGCGGAGAGCAACCTCCCCGTACGAACGTCTGCATATTTATGAGTTTTTTCCATACTAGGGGCATCATATGTACTGTTTTTTGCTGCCAATCGCTTGCAGATCTTATAGTTGTTCCCATTTAAAACACAAACTTTTAAAAAATGAACTGTATACGATTTTAAAAATAGGCATATAAAATACATGTATATATAGTAGGGTAGGATATGGCAGCATCTGGCAACTCAATCACCCACGCTAGCAACACCTGGCAGCCCCACCACCCACGCATGCGCAGTATGGACGCACGGGACGCTTCACTTCATTCTGCTACAACGTAGGAGCAGCTGGGTGTGTACGAAGACGGACACATTACAATAATTCACACTCTTGTAGTCTGTAACATTTGTATTTGTGAGCTCTGACAAGATAAATAATGCTATGATAGGAATTACTCATTGTAATAAGACACTATAATCATACATTATTCTATGTTCGTGCGTCAGTTCACAATTATCTAAGAAATCAACCAATAAATGGACTAATAATAAGCAACTGTGCTTCCGATTTCCTCGCTCCCACGATGAGAACGTCTGAACGAAACATTCTGAAGTTTATTCTGCAGAATATTTCGTTCCAACGTCACATTTCGGAGTACACTCTCCCAATTCAGAAAGCTGTATAATTTTTTAAAGATTTTACATAGACAGAGCTTGAATATGAGCTACTGTGTAGCAATAGTGGGGAGATAAAGAGAAGGGAAGATGTAGAGCCGCCCGGGTGACTCCTGGCAGTCTACGGGTAAAGCCGCCCGGGCGGCTCCTGGCAGTCTAGTTGTCAATATTTTCCTAATTACCCAACTACATTTAATTTTGTAATATACAGTAAGTGAATATTTGGTTTTAGTACAGAAGTGGACCTTACTGTATAATAGATATTTTACTGTCATTACTCACTATTTTGGACCATTCTAAAACACTTTTCTTCTATGGTTTTTCTTCCTCAAATAGTTATTATACCGTGAGTGGAACTGTCGCTTGCCGCTTGGAGCTTGACACGTTAAAGGCCGTATCACACGGTCGCTCATTTCCTGCGACATCGTGTCGTACGACATCATTTTCGACGACATGTCGCGTGAAACAATAGCACACGGCAAATTCTCATTCAGACAACAACGACGACCGACGACACCACGCGGGCGGCGGGACAACCAAAACACTCTGTTACAAAAGCCACATCACCAAGGATGGACGTCATTAACCGAACCGAACCTAACCTAACCATTTTAGCTGTTTTGTGCATGTGCAATTACTATGGAAGAAGAAGAAAGAGGTTTGGACCAGGCGGCAGGCGAAAGCAGAAATGTAAACAAACCCCGAAATCAAATCAATATTCCATGCTCATATTTAACAGTTACATTCGGTGTATATAATATGTAAGATCTAGGAATACAATTTCTATATTCAAATAATGACACCTAAACTACTTAAATCATAATATGCCATAATAATATATTCCATACAATATTATTCACTATAGACTTTCAACGACTTTCTCCCTGTCGCAGGAAATCGCCGACAGTTTTCGATAATTTCCGTCAACACCTCGTCGTCCGAAATCTCCCATTTCCCACGACATGTCGTCGAAAATCGTGTCGTACGACACGATGTCGTCGGAAAAAGTGCCCGTGTGATAGCCGCTATTTTAGTAGGGGAACTCACTTGATACCATATTGTTACTATAATACTACAATATCACTATATACGACGTTAATTAAGGTAGGAAGTGTATTATAAAGGCAGAACAATAGTAAAATGCGGGTAAATATTGAATGAATTACCGTTATTGCGTACGTTTTTTCTACCTTCATTACCCACTTATTTAGACCTTTCTAAGACTCTTTTCGGTATTTATTGAAAGAATTACCGTTTTGCAGCAGTGTTGCCAGATCCGGCTGAGTCCCAGTATTTTGCCCAAGTCATTTATTGTACTTTATCACGATTATTTCCGGGTAGTTTGCCCAGGTTAGGTTCCGGTAGTCTGCCCAGGTTAGGTCCCGGTAGTCTGATGCGGTCTAGGTTAGGTTAGGTCAGGTCAGGTAAGGTCAGGCTAATTTCAAAGTGCCCCATTTGAATATGCCCTATTTTGGAAATGGGGCATTTGCAGAGGAAATGCCATAGAAGAAAATAGTCTTAGAATGGTCTAAATAAGTAGGTAATGAAGGTAGAAAAACCTTACGCAATAACGGTAATTCATTCAATATTTACCCTATTTTCTTCTATGGCATTTCCTCTGCAAATGCCCCATTTCCAAAATAGGGCATATTCAAATAAGGCACTTTGAAATTAGCCTGACCTTACCTGACCTGACCTAACCTAACCTAGACCGCATCAGACTACCGGGACCTAACCTGGGCAGACTACCGGAACCTAACCTGGGCAAACTACCCGGAAATAATCGTGATAAAGTACAATAAATGACTGGGGCAAAATACGGTATTTATTGAAAGAATTACCGTTTTGTAGAAGTGTTGCCAGATCCGGCTGGGTCCCAGTATTTTACCCCTGTCATTTATTGTACTTTATCACGATTATATCCGGTAGTTTGCCCAGGTTAGGTCACGGTAGTTTGCCCAGGTTAGGTCCCGGTAGTCTGATGCGGTCTAGGTTAGGTTAGGTCAGGTCAGGTAAGGTCAGGCTAATTTCAAAATGCCCCATTTGAATATGCCCTATCTTGGAAATGGGGCATTTGCAGAGGAAATGCCATAGAAGAAAATAGTCTTAGAATGGTCTGAATAAGTGGGTAATGAAGGTAGAAAAAACGTACGCAATAACGGTAATTCATTCAATATTTACCCAAAATACTGTGACTCAGCCGGATCTGGCAACACTGCTGCAAAACGGTAATTCTTTCAATAAATACCAAAATGCGTGTTTCCCCCACCCGTCAACCCCCGATTCCCATCGGGCCCCTTATGTTTCTATGGGTATTGGGAATGGGGCATATCTCGAAAACGGGGCATTTGAGGAAGAAAAACCATAGATACGAAAAGGGTATTTATTGAAAGAATTACCGTTTTGCAGCAGTGTTGCCAGATCCGCCTGGGTCCCAGTATTTTGCCCCAGTCATTTATTGTATTTTATCACGATTATTTCCCGGTAGTTTGCCCAGGTTAGGTCCCGGTAGTCTGATGCGGTCTAGGTTAGGTTAGGTCAGGTCAGGTAAGGTCAGGCTAATTTCAAAATGCCCCATTTGAATATCTTGAAGTATCTTGTAAATGGGGCATTTGCGGAGGAAATGCCATAGAAGAAAATAGTCTTAGAATGGTCTAAAATAGTGGGTAATGAAGGTAGAAAAACCGTACGCAATAACGGTAATTCATTCAATATTTACCAAGAAAAGTGTCTTAGAATGGTCCAAAATAGTGTATAATGACAGTAAAATATCTATTATACAGTAAGGTCCACTTCTGTACCTTTACCGAATATTTAAACTTCATTTAATTGGTATTTCTGAATTATTACTTATTAAATTTAGAAGTGCTTTGTGTGTGGTTTTTTTTCAGGGGGGGGGGGGGAAATTACCTTGAAATGAAGATCTATTTTGTGGGGTAATTACAAGTGAGCAACAACCGAATCTTATATGACAGTATTGTGTATAATATGAACTAAATGTTTACTGACTTTCGTTAAAATACATTAGGAGACGTAGTTGGAAACTTTCTCTATGCTTTGTTTGGCAATAAGAAGAGCTACATAAAGGGATGTTATTTACCAGTTTCCTTCATATTTTGTTAATAGTTGTTTTTGCATTATGAAGTAATTGCCCAGTGTAACAGAGCTGCAATTTGACCAGGTTTGATTTCCCCTTATGTTTGGCCAGGTTAGGTCATGGTAGTCTGCTCCGGTCAAGATTAGGTTAGGGTTGGTTAGGTTAAGTCAGAATACTCTAAATATTAACTACTGTATTTAATGTGTTGTTTACTTGTTTTATCCCTCAATCCAGCCTCTTGGGAGGGGAAGGGGGGATCAAACATGGTCAAAATGCACTGTACCACTTATATTTCATGATATATAAACAGGGAATGATGGATTGTCCAAAAACAGTTAGGTGTTGGGAAAAATTATGTCTCCCATTTCTGTGTCTCTTTTTCAAATTTCAAAATAAAATTACTGTAAATTGAAAATCACTCAAACATTGGGAAAGCAAACTAGAAAAAGGCATCGGTCAACATTGGTGTACGTTAACACCACACGAACCAACCAACAAAACCAAACCTGACCTGAACCACACAGCCTCCTTCACAACCCTCGGAAAATATCTAGTAATTATTTATTGTCCAAGAAGATTTACTTTGTTAACAATTGAGGTGGTATTATTGAACCACTCAAAGTAATAGTTTAACAGTACCACCCTGGCTATTTACTAATTTCGCAAATGAATCAATAGATATCGACAATAATTATGGTTTACAGAACAGAAAATATTTGATTTTTCCCTAAGTTTATGTTCCGCATTATATATACTGAAAAGCCTATGTTGGCGAATAGTAAACAAATACAGTAGTCCCTCAATTTAAGATGAATGAATTTAGCACATAATTTTATATCCTTTTAACACAGGCTCAATAAATCACTTAGTCTGTATGGTAATGAAATAACAGAAGCCTGGAAAAATATTAGGTGGTCTTGAAGTATTTATTCATTGTATATCCAGGGTCTACTCTATACTTTCAGCACATTGGAATCTACTGGTCCCTCCAAACTACTACTGTAATGCCAAGGAACAGATCCAGTGAGGCTAATTAATTAAGGCAGCCTGTTGCTTGAAATTGCTGGGAGGAATATTTATCTCCCAGTTTGCCAACACTGAATTAACCCCTTTTTATTATCAAACTTAATTAACATTAAAAACAGAAAAAAAATATGCAGGAAACAGATATTATAAAAAAAAAAAACTTACTAGTTAATCATGAGCAGTTTTTCAGTCTGTTTGAAGATGAGAAAAGAAAATGAAAAACAAACATTGCAAAAAACAGATCATATTAAAAAAAAATTACTACAGTAATTTATTATATGTTGTGTTTACATTTAGCATTTCTTTTTATTTCAGTCTGTTTGAAGTTTATCTCGCTGATTGGAGGAACTGACTGCGTGGAATTAAACGTCGGCCAGCCAACCAATGCAATGATAGGCCGTCACCCTACAAGTTGGCCAAAGAAGTACTCAGTTGGTCAAGGTGTGTAGTTGTGGCTTTATACTGTACCCCTAATGCATCCATTACAAGGTTTCCATTAATAAGGAAAAGGAGAAAAATGATGCTGTATGTGACTGGCCTACCTCACCTTTTCCCTCCCATACAAATTGAACAACAAAGAGTCTTTTCCTCAAAGTAGTAGCTTAATAATACCATCCTATATATCTCCTGCTAGGTATTGATGGTTCTATATACCAATGAATAGCTGAACATATTTCACCTGGCTGTACTGTATTATGAATTCATTTGTACAGCTGTATAATTGTATATATAACTATATCATATTGTAATTAGTGGTATGATATTGTGCATATTTTGATTTCCAGATATAAGAGTCAACATATGGCGAATGTCTTCGATGGAGATGGTGTTTGGGGTGGTGCTTTTATTCCTCGCTAATACTGTCTTATCAAGTTACCTGCTGGAAAGTTAGTATTATGTATAATTCTCTCGGGTTGACTTTCATTCTGTTGGTCACATTCCTTTTAGTCATTTGCTCTTCCATCCTGTTCTTCACCCGTCTCACACCAGGCCTCTCAATCTCCAACACACACACCTACCTTGAGGGGACACACACAAATACACCTTGAAGGGACACACACACACTTTAACCATCTAGCTGCAGGCATTATCTGTCCCGATAACTCATGTCATTCTGGCCTCTCTCCGCACTCGTGGTCACTATGTAAACCACACATTTGACGGCTAATAGCTTGTAAACCACTCATGCTACATAAATAAATAATACAAGATATTGAAGTACAAACCTTTAGCTGTCTCCTGATGTACTTGTGAAGACTAAAATGACATATGTAGGATTGGTAGCCACCTCACAATGACATTGATTCAAAATTCACTTTTACACTCTATTTACACTATAATTACATATCTCAGTAAGTTTTCACACTCAAATTTCATTATAAAACATGTCAGAATCTGATTTTTCAACACAACAATATGAAATATAATGTCACTGTCATTTTATGTACAGTCTGCAAAAAAAGTTTTGGAACCACCCCTATTGCTAGTGCTATGTAAGGTTGGTAAGCCTATTTCCACTGGAGAGCGGAGC
Source organism: Petrolisthes cinctipes (assembly GCA_033782935.1). Lineage (NCBI taxonomy): Eukaryota > Metazoa > Arthropoda > Malacostraca > Decapoda > Porcellanidae > Petrolisthes > Petrolisthes cinctipes. The sequence continues at coordinate 49,154 of JAWQEG010002426.1, read as the reverse complement.
AGAGTTGCCACGTACTGCCATATTTATTATTTCTTGGCAGGAAGTATTCAACAATTTGTGCAATTTACCATAATTATTGTAGTTTTTTAGTCCCATTTTCTTATAATGAAAAATTGAAAATGACAGAAAGTAACGTGTGAATGCCAAAAGCATTATTTGTGCCATGAAAATAGAGCCACGGTAGATCTCGGACGGCTTCATCACACACAGATTTGCGCGCACGAGCCTATTTGATAAATTGATTTACAATATATTCTTGTTCTTTTTAAATACGTACTGACAATGAGTATCAATGATATACTTTTAATTGGCTTAAAAAATATTCTATGCCCCAACTTATATAGTGTTTGTGAGTAATTTATACATTTAACAGTGTTACGAATCTAATTAGCTTACTTTTCTATGCTGTTTTTTTATATAGTCAAATGTTATGTAGTAAGTTAACTAATCAAGTTATATTATGTTTTAAATATTTTAGAGTTAATTATTAACCTGTTATTGTCAAGCACAGCAAGACTTTTCCTCCTACTGATAGGATACAAGTGTAAAGATGATCTCAACATCTATATTATGAATTACTGTAATAAAGATAATGAACTTATTTGTGTTGATTCATGACCATTTCCAAATGTTAGATAATTCCATTTGTGACACACTGTATTTCATCCGACGTGCTCCTCGAAGTCGGTAACTTATTCAGTCAATCATGGACTTATCGAAGCATAGACTACATTGAACATTACATCATAATGCATTTTATGGCTTGCTCCCTAACAATCAGTGTTTTACAGATCTGATATTTGGTCTGGCAAGGAATAGGAGTGGAATTAATAGATCAGCGAAAAGTATTAGGAGAATAATGATAAACATAAGTGCATACATTCTTCTTCCCTTCTGACAGCTTGTGTGCTACTGTAGTGTACTTACTAGTGACAGGCACTGTGACTCGCTCAACTGTACAGGGACACTCGGGCTGACTTAGCAGGCTTACCAACCCTACAGTGATAAAAATTCTAAAATTAATGGAGGGGTGGTTCCAAAACTTCTTTTGTAGAGTGTACATATATGGTAATTACAGGAAAAGAGGAGTGATGAAAATATGTCCTTCTACTCTCACAGTTCAAGCAAGACTGACTAGTGGTGGCGGAGATGGCTGTGACAGCCCTTTTGGCTGCCACCAGCAGTGTTACCAGGTCGAAACTAGCTTGTTAGGGACTGCAGAAATTTAAAGACTGTCCTGTCGAATAAATGCTACACCCGTGGTGCTCTAGACTTGTTGCTAGTGTCGAAATTTTACTACACCCACAAATTAAGGGTTTAGAAAACACACACATAACTGTCCTAAAGGGACATACATACACACCTTAAGGGGACACACAAACTTTTAATAATATCACCCTTAACCTTTTCTGACCTTACCTTCACCTAACTTCATCTCGCCTCCAACCTTGCAGAATGTTTCGTGGAGGAGGAGCCAAAGTTCATCACATTCAAGAACGTGATGCAGCTTCACTTGTTTCGCATCAACAGCAACATCAGTCCTTCCATCACCATCAGTCAGGGCGGTTGGAATCAACAAATCAAGTACGAATTGCCCAGCTCCACCGAAATGTTCAAGTGGCTGGAGTTGAGGGTGGAATTCAGTCTCAAAGGTCCACGTGTGTTGCTGAATGGAAGCCTCCTAAACTCTTCTTGGGACAATAGTAGAGACCATGAGATGAAAAAGAGCAAGCGATGGGTGGTCAGTGTGCAGGATGCTCATGCTTATGCTGACTGTGACAAAAGTATGTGTGTTTTTGTTTTTTCTCTCTCTTTCCTACCTACCTTCCTTCCCACCTTACCTTCCTGCCTTTTCATAATTCATAATTTTTTTGTTTTTTTCTTCATTTCTGAGAAGTATACTGTTAATCTATAATTTCTTTTTGGCTCCCAAAAATACAATTTCAACTTGCATAATGTGTCCTACAGGATGTTTATTTGTCATAAAATTATGTGAATGTAATGCACGCCCTCCTCTGTGTTAAAGGGTGAAACTCTTGATGCTACATTGGATCTCTACTTTATCCTCCAAACTATATCACCAAACAGATTCCTCGTAGTAACATTGAGGTGATTTGTTTTCAGGGATAGTTTAGAAGAATTAGTAGCCCATCAATTTACTATAAAGAGGTTCTCCCGTAAATTATTTTTTTATAATGCCGATGACACACCAATAAATACAAATTGTACATCTCACTTTCAACTTGTATATAAACAACTCTATAAACTAGTTGGGGAAGCTATAAAAGATTTTTTGGGTGTAATCTGTCTTGGTTTGTATCGGGGTCACCAAAATAGAGTACAATAGGTTGTTGACATTTAAGTCCTGCACTGAGACAAGAGAAAAAATACAGTTCAGTTGAATAATTTGATTCCTTGCAGAGTGGCCTTTGTTTGAACTAACGAACAACAATCGCTGGAAGTGGCTCCAGTTGCCAAGGTCCGGGAATAAGGAGGTGGTGAGGTTGGAGCCAACAGAGAACACCACCATTAAAGTGAGGGTGGAGGACACAGACAAGAAGCTGTGTCAGAAAGGTGGGGAGGCTCAGCTGCAGAATAACACCAACAGCACCTGCCATCATCTGAGTAACAACACTGGCTTCTCCAACAAGGTTGGCCTTGGGTGTGTCTTTTAAGGATGGTATTATTATACTTTTTCTTTGTGGGAAAGGCTCTACAGTGCTTAATTTGTATTCCACTAGCTTCTTCATCGAGGTAGGTATGTCTTCTGAAGATGGTACTGTAGACCCTCAGTACAGTACTAAAATCTGTTCAAAATTTGTGTTCCACTGATGCCAAATATTTATGCCAAAGTGGCGTCCGTTCACGAACTCTCAAGTTTTTTTTGTGTTTTTCCCTAAAACACAGCGTATGCGTCAGCCGTGCGCGAGTGTGTTAAGACTTTTTATTCCATTATTAATACTCAAAGTTATGATCCGAGATTACTTCTTAGATAACCTGGAATTTTACGCTTTAAATCCGGTTCGACAGATTTATACCACCTTTGGAGCAGGTGTAGCTTTCAGCTTTCATCTGCACCTGTGACATCATCAATGAGGTGCAAATTGCTTGTGTGCATACTGGTGTGCTTTGTGGTTCCCAGCCTTAGTCTGTATGGTAATGAATAATAGAAGCCAGGAAAACATTTTATGGTCTTCAATGAGGGACTGAGAGTAAAATGAAGTTTATATATAAAGTTGCAATAGGCTACTGTAATTAGGAACTAATTTTTTAATTTTCTTTATTTTACTTTTTAGATAACCATTGCAGACACACTTTCTGAGGGCAATAACCAAATCAGGATCCTGGTAGAAGACTTGAAAGGAACACTGTACATTGTCCAGTGTGTTGAGGACTGCTCAACAACCCCTGCTGGTTCAGGTAGGCAATAGTGAACTGAGGACTTCCTGATTCAGTAGACCCTCATTTTAAGATGAATAAAATTACCACCGAGGGTAAATTGAAGTAGTGGGTAATGAATAACAGAAGCCTGGTAATACATTTGGAGGGCTTCAGTGAGTGGCTAAGTGTAAAATGAAGTGGTAGATACAAGTATTTATTTAATGTCTGTCAAGAGTCTAGTGTACGATATAATTTACTATTTCATTCCATCATTATCATCACTCTACAGTATATCCTTCTTTTTGAGAGGTAGAGAGCTCCAGAGGCTCAGGGAAGGAAAAGTAAAGTGACAGAGTCAAACCTAGAAGGCCTAATGATAGGATTTACACCCCACCTTACCATATTCCAAGATGCTGTACAGAAATACCTCTTTTTTTCCACTGTAATGGCTGTGTATTATACTTTTCTCCATTAATCTGTGTTCAGTATAGTTAACCCTCATTATCCACTGGGTTTATGGGTGTGTAATATACACATTCATTACAAACAGTACAATACATACCCATAAAAATAGAGGAAAACAAGGGATTACTGTATAACTGCTCTCTCTAGATAGTGTCATGTATCAATAAAGTGTTGTCATCTAGTGAGGCAGAAATGAAGCAACTCACACCTCAAAACTCCACTTTCACCAACTAGTGTGATACATGTAAAGCACTCAACACCTCAAAGCTTTATTCAATAATATCAGGATTTTTTAAGAACCAAAAATGCTTTTCCTTATGAAACCATATGGAGAACTAATACTCTGCTTCCATTTGTGTTACAGGTACCTCCCAGCTCTGTCGTCACACCATAATTTCCCTGGTTAGTGTCATTGTCATTGTTTTTGCTTGTGTCGCCGTGGTTGTCTTTGTCTTTTTGAAGTTCAGGAGCCGGGGGCCGGATTCTCAAAGCAACTTAGGACATCCTAACTTCCCCATGCGAGTTAAGTCCACATACTCAAAACTATTTTGGCACTGTGGGCAGCCATCTTGTGAGGACTTATAACACGTAGATTTAGGACAGCTTCAGAGCAGTCCTAAGTGAAGTTAAGACACCGAAACACATAGAAAACGTTAAATTTGTCGATAGAGCGATCCTCCCGTGGCTCTCCCCGTTGCTATCCCACCAAAACACCATCACCCACGTCACGTGTGAACATTGTTGTTGTGACTTGTGGGAGAGCTGAATGAACTGAACACCGAGTGCTAAACGTGATGGAACTCTGTTTGCGCATGAGAATTGGCGTCGCCTACGGAGGGAAAGAGTGTATAGGGATCCATTGGACCCACTACATGTTAGTGTCGCCACTGGAAGTGGGTTGGCGGCCATGACAGATAGCCCATCCCCTCAACCCGCCAGCCTGGTAGCTTATGCCAGGGTAAGATATTATTTCATTTATTCGGTCTTTCATTGATGATATGGTATATTAACTACATTATAGTGACTCACAATATATGAATAAGTATTTCTTTAACCGATATATCAGTGAATGGCTGATTAAATATAAATACATTTCGGTTAATAGGTGAAATGAGTTAGATAAACAAAACTATCGTTGGCTCTCATCCACAGTCACCTTCTTCCCTCTCTCAATAAGGAATGCACAATCTTTACCATCTTTTAAGAGGCAGTTACATCAATATCTTTTTAGTGGCCAGTTCAATGTGTAGTATTTTTAGTTTATTATCAATGTATTTTATCAATGTATTGTTCACAATTTTACTGCTTTTCAGTCATTTTACTTGTTTATCTTAATTTTACACGATAATATTTTATTCTTCATTTAACTTTTAGTATTTCTATTACAAACCTATTTTAAAATGTGTAGTATTTTTAGTTTATTATCAATGTATTTTATATGCCCACAATTTTACTGCTTTTCAGTCATTTTAATTGTTTATCTTAATTTTATACTTTTAAGAAGCAGTTGCATCAATATCTTTTTAGTGAAAAGTTCAATGTGTAGTATTTTTAGTTTATTATTGATGTATTTTACACTAATATTTTATTCGTCATTTAACTTTTAATATTTCTATCATAAGTCTATGTTAAAATTGACTCCTTGCTTTTAGATTGAGGCATGACAGGATATTGACATTATGTACTCTAAATGTAAAAGAATAACTTTTGTAAAATGGAATAAACTTCTGAATCTGAATCTGAATCTTATAATATATAATTATATACAACGTATAGCTCTGTTAATTGATTTAACAAAACCTGCATAATTAAATAACAAGATACAATGCTTTACAAATCAGGGAAATGTCAATAACTGTGGATAGAAACATACTATACAAGTACGTACGGGAGTTCAAAGCGCAGAGCTATCTACAGTGATGCCAACTTAGAGGATTTTCGGCTAGATCTAACGGATTTAGAAATTATCTAGCGGAAATAAAATTAAACTTTAAAGTCAATCTAGTGGAAAATTGTAAGAGCTTTACCTATGATTTAGCGGATTTTCTTGACTAGTCTAGCGGATTCCAAAAATTTGAGTTGGCATCACTGGCTATCTATACACATAGAGCGATCGCCTGTTGTGACACTCCTCCCCTATCTAATAACACCATGGAGGTATAATATAGAGGAGGCGGCATAAGCCGCTCGTCCTGTACACCCAAAGTGAAGCCAGGGGCGGAGCCTATTACCCTACCCCCCATTGACTCAAAACATTGCCCCGGCCGCTATAAACCCACTATAATTATGCTCTTCTTTTCTCATATTAACTATAATTAGAGCCAGAAAGAGACTTGAATTTGTTCCATATATGATAACTGCATAAAATTATCCAATTCTGTATATTATCAAAAGTACTTAAACCCATTAAATACCGCTGTTTCCTAGAGCATTACCTCTTCTCGCAAACTTTTCCTAGGTGTATGAATGAAAGAATGAACGAATTAATGAATGAATAGTTTATTTTATGCAAAAAGTATAGTAAAAGAGAAGGTCATAGCTTACACACCAACCCACAGACAGTATTATAAGGGTACAGAGAAATAAGAACAAGTACAGTTGCCCACACATGAATCTGGTATGCCTCGCTACTTGCGAGATACCTACAACGTGAAAGAAAGTGAGCAAAAGTTATTATTTGTTGACAAGCAGATAGTAATAATATTTTACTGTCTGCCTGTCAACAAACTACATCTTTTTTCACTTAAATTTCCTTTCGTTGTAGCCACCTCACAAGTAACGAGCCATACCAGTTTCATGTGTGGGCAACTGTACAAATGCAAATAAAATTAATTATATAAAGAGTTCTAGTATGAGACTCTGGAAGGCCTTATGTCACTCTTTAAGTACAGTATATAAATAAGATTATATACAGTAAGATGTGTATAGTGAAGTGAAGATGTGTATAGTGTAGTGAAGATGTGTGGTGTGCTGTGAAATGTGATGTGCAGTGAAAATGTAGCCTACATAATGTAGTGAAGATATGTATTATGTAGTGAAGATATGTATAGGGTAGTGAAGATTTACATAGTGAAGTGAAGATGTGTGTTGTGTATAGTGTAGTGAAGATGTGTGATGTGTAGTGAAGGTGTGGTGTGTTATGGAGATGTGTGTAGTGAAGATGTGTATAGTGTACTGAAGATGTGTATAGGGTAGTGAAGATGTGTATATGTTACTGCAGATATGTGATGTGTAGTGAAGACGTGTATATTATGGTGAAGAGATGTGTAGTGTAACACCCAGAATTGTCATGTAATAGAGTTCACACTCAGGTGTAGTATCTTGTGTCAAACACATTTTACCACTTATAAGCCACATGAAATCTTACCATGATGGCTGGATGTTACTGCATAAAGTGTGTCATCACTTACTCAGTTTCAGTTCACTCTGATTCACACAAAAACATTATTTTAATCATCAGTCCCAGGCCGTAATTTTACAATTATAAAAACTCTTTTGGCACATTGGCTTAACTTACACTACGGTACTATAACTTAGACCTTAGTTCTCAACAACCAAATAGTCTACGTAGTAAACACAATTATAAATTTAATATCTTTAAAACATTATGAAATATGCTAAAACATTCATAATACAATCTCTCAACACTCGAGTTATCCTACAGGCCAACCCTAACTTGGGCACAAGTAGGTCACCCCATGGAGCCAGTTTATCTTTTATAACCCTGTCAATACTATATATACGTGAGGTTATACATTAACAGTTAATATCACAACACTATAATAGCCTTGGCTTTGCAGTTTTGATGTGTACAGTATTAATTTTCTACAGGACATGGTTACGTGTCACGGTGTGTGAGGCAGGTGATGAATTTCACTTCGTTGATTTGTCCATTTCTGTCGTATATTTTTCTGTATGACTTTCTTAACATACCTATGAAATGTAGTAGAAAGACTCCTGTCTCTCTGGGTACACCCATATGCTGAACATGCCGGCATTATTACAAAAAATGGCAAAGAATGTTGGTGAAGTTGATGGTCCGACGTGATCAGCTGAGGTTTGTTTTGAGTCAATGGGGGGTAGGGAGGACAGCCGACCAATAGCGAGTTGGCTTCACCTTTGTGACGTCATGCCGCCTCCTCTATATTATACCTCCATGTCTATATTATACCTTCATGAATAACACAGGGTTAAGCGCTCTATGTTTTTAGCTCTGTGATGCTACCACAGAGCTAAAAACATAGAGCGCTTAACCCTGTGTGAATGGCAATGAGGTGTCGCGGCCAATCATGGCCAGGTGTTATTCTTGTAAGGAGACAACTGGGGGGGTGGATAAGTGGATTGGTTGTGAAACTTGTCCTAGCTGGTGTCACTTGAAATGTGCTCATCTCAATGGTGTGAAAGCTTAAAATATCAAGTTGATCAACTGGTCATGTGATAGTTGCTATATGGGTCTGAACAGAGTCCAAAAGGATATTAATGAGTTGAAGAAAGTAACGAATGAGATGAAAGATCAAATGAAGAAACTAGTGGAAGGAAAGATGGAGGATGTTGTGACCGAGTTGGGTCGAGTTGGTGATGTGATCAGCGCTGACTCAGACCTGACTGATGAGACCTGCGCTGGGCAACTGTAGTGAAGAAGAAGAAGAAGAAAAACGAGAAGAAAAATCTGCTGGTGGTGAAGTCTACGGACGATAAGCTGAAGGTTGCAGATAAAAAGAAAGAAGTTGCTGAGGCTCTAGATGGTACACAGATAGTCAACACAAGATTTACACAGAAGGGAGACATCGTAATGAATTTTGAGGACGAAAAAAAGAGAGATGAAGAAGCTCAAAAACTTGGGGCTGTACCCGATGTGACGACAAATAATGTAAGGAAGTTAAAGCCTAAAATAATGATTTGTAACGTCAACAAAGAGGAAGAATCTGGTGATAAGCTAATTGAGATCTTGATTGATCGAAATGACTACTTACAAGGGGTAACTGACGTCAAGGCAAAAATGGAGCTACTTTTTGACAAGCCTGCTACAGGTGGTACCACTCATTACATTATTAAGTGTGATCCAGAGATAAGGGAGCTAATTCATAAGAATCGTGATCAAGTTAAATTGGGATGGGGTGTCTATTCCGTGAGGGATAGATATAGGGCGACGGTCTGCTATCACTGTCAAAGGTTTGGTCATACTGCACTTACATGTTTATCCAAAGGAAAGAGAGAAGATCCAATATGTGCTAAGTGTGCTGGTAACCATAACACGAGGGATTGTACGTCTACTGAGAGAACATGTATAAGCTGTAAGAGGTTTAAGAAAACTGATTTTGAGCATATGGCAAACGATGTGAGGTATTGTTCAGTGATGCATGAGGAACTCCAGAAAATCAAAAGTAGCACAGAAAACGGATACTGAACAGCACACACTTAAACATTATTAGAGGTTGTTTTTTCAATGCACAATCAGTGGGTAATAAGACAATGGATATTTGCGATCTAATTAACAATTATCATTTTTATATCATGGCTTTGGCAGAGACATGGCTGAGTTGTTATGACAAAGCTAAGATTCGAGAAATGACACCTGTGACGCATACTTTCTTGCATGTACCGAGGCAAGGCAAGAGAGGTGGTGGAGTGGGACTATTTGTATCTAATATTTTTAAGAAAGTAAAATTAGATAAGGTGGAGTCATGGATTAGTTTCGAGCATATGCAGGTCAGTTGTGAGATGGGTGGGCGGAAATTTGTTTTCATAGTGGTGTATAGGCCACAAGGTGCTAATGCTGTTACATTTCTTGCTGAGTTTAGACTATATCTTGAGACGGTGGATTCAGTAAGCAGAAATGTATTCATATTGGGTGACTTCAACCTGTGGGTGGATGATACTGATAACCATCATGCTGTTGAATTCATAGAGATGATGAATGGTTTTGATTTTGTAAATAAAGTAACTAAGGCTACACCAGTACGGGACATATGCTGGATCTGGTTTTTTGTGATGCACGGCACGATCTCCTACAAAATGTTGATGTGGATGAAGTATGCAGCATATCTCCAATTCACAAGTTAGTTCGATTTGAAATTCCCTTTGAGAAAGAGAGGGCGCAAAGAAAATGGATCAGTTTCAGAGTTAAAAAATATTTCGATCCCGAGACACTTATTGTCATTAACAGTGCGATACGAAGGTTGGAAACAGAGATGCAAAATAGCTGTGAACATGATATGACGGAGGCGGGAAAGTGTGTGCGATGTGTATCGATTTTGTATAATCGTGTTTTTAAAGAAGAATATGAGGCAATGTATCCTGTAATTACAAAGGAAATAATTGTGAAAGATCATGCACCATGGTTTAATGGTGAGATATCACGAGCTAAGGCAAAGAAGAAGAAAAAAGAAAGAGCTTGGCGTAGACTACGCACTGATATTGCTAGAAGAGATTATCAACACGCAAAGAGAGAAGAAAACAGACTTATAGTACGGAGAAAGAGGCAATATTACTCTAGTAAAGTCAAGGAGGCCAGGTCAGATATGAATAAACTATATCTCATACTCAATAATTTAACTGGTAATAAAAAGAAGCCAAGGTTGCCTGAAGGATATCCTGATGAAGTACTTGCAAACAAATTCTTAGAATTTTTTGACAATAAAATAGCAACTATAGTGGAAAGCTTTCCAGGAAGTGGTTTGAATGTGATGCATAGACATACTCAAATGTCTGAGAGCAAATTACTTTGCTTTCAAAACATCGGTGTGGCCAAGATGAAAGAAATTGTACAACGAGTGAAATTGACTCATTGCGATAATGATCCGTTACCTGTATCGGATGTTATAACGAGTAAAAATGTAGACGAAATCTTTAATGTGTTCCTGCAAATTATCAACCTAAGTTTTGATAACAATGTTTTTCCGGAGAGTGAGAAATTGGCTATTATCAAGCCTATTGTAAAAGGTAACCTTGATCCTCAGAGTCTAAGTTCGTATAGACCAGTATCAAATCTGACCTTTTTATCGAAAGTGATTGAAAATGTAATTTTAGATCAGTTATGGCATCACTTGAAGGCTATACCTGATAGTCAGTCTGCATATAGGTGGCTATGCTCAACTGAGACTGCACTATGTACTGTAGTAAATGACCTAATTGTGTTAATGGATGAAGGAAAGTGTAGTGTTCTTATTATGCTTGATTTGAGTGCTGCATTTGACACAGTAGTACATAGTATACTCCTTGATGATTTAAAGTCTATAGGTGTTGAGGGGAATGTACTGGTCTATCTGGAAAGTTATTTAAAAGATAGAACATATTGTGTACAGATTAGGAAATCCTTTTCAAGAAGTAAACCCCTGCGAAGAGGAGTCCCTCAGGGGAGTGTATTGGGTCCTATTCTCTTCTGTATCTACACTATCAAACTATCACATATACTAGAGAAATATGGTGCGAACTTCAAACTATTTGCTGATGATACACAGTTTTATATATCTATAAATAATGTGGTGGATGCAGAGGTGAATTTGAGTGTTATTATGTCCGATATTAAGGATTGGATGGATTTTAAACAACTCAAGTTAAATCCAAGTAAAACTGAGTGTTTGGTCGTTGGAAAGAAGACCAATCTTAGAAGATTGGACATCTCAAGCTTACGAGTGCATGGTAGTACGCTGGATGTAAGAAACAAAGTGAAAGACTTAGGAGTGCTGCGAGACGAAAATCTCTCTTTCGAAGCTCAAATTAATCAAGTGGTGAAAGTTTCTGGTTATCACCTGAGGAACATTGCTTTTGTTAGAAAATATTTAGATCTGGATACCGTGAAGATGCTTCTTCATAACTATGTCATAAGCAGACTAGATTACTGCAATTCCCTATATTATGGTTTGCCAGACTATCGGTTAAGAAAATTGCAAAACGTAATGAACAGAGCAGCAAGATTAATTAAAGGTCTTCCATCTCGTGAGAGGATAACCCCAACACTCATTGACTTACATTGGTTACCAATAAAGGCGACGATTGTGTACAAGATATGTCTTCTAACATTCCGAGCATTAAAATTTGGAAAACCGGAGTACTTGATGAATCTTTTAAGAGGTTTTCAAGTAAATACCTCAATGGAACTCAGGCATAGTGACGATCAATACAGGTTAAATGAGCCAAGGAGTATTCTGACAATGTGTTTCAGAGCGTTTGAAAGGTGTGCACCAAGGCTCTTTAATGGATTGCCATTAGATGTCCGGAACAGTGAAAATTGCACGATTTTTAAGAAAAGACTGAAAACACATCTGTTCGCTGAGTGTTACGACACGGATGATATGAGTATTACATGTGATTATAGTGTTTAGTAATATTGAGAGAGGCCCTGCGGAGCACCATCTGCTGGTGGAGCGGGGCATAAAATATCCAACAACAAGTAACAAGTAACAAGTAAGTGTCACAACAGGCGAGCGCTCTATTGTATAGATACTTGCCCATTTAACTCCCGTACGTACTTGTATAGTATGTTTCTTTCCACAGTTATTGACATTTCCCTGATTTGTAATGCATTGTATCTTGTTATCTAATTATAAAGGTTCTGTTAAATCAATTAACAAGGCTGAGATAATGTCCATACGGAAAATTATGCAAAGAAATTAAACTTAAACTGGTTTATTAAACAAGACAAATATATATAACTGTAATCTGTCTCCCTCTCCCTCCACTTACCTTACATACATACATACATACATATTACTCTAGTGTGACATTCATACATACATACATATTACTCTAGTGTGACATACATACATACAGTCGTGGTCAATAATAATAATCATCCACATATGGGTAACTTTAACAATTTACTGTGTAATGTTTTCATGTTCACATACTATTTTATTGTTTTAAGTAGTGTGTAGCTGTTTGTATTAAATTAAACGATGGCACTATACCTATTTATTGGAAAGTTTATCAGCTAAGGAACAGAGGGAAGCTGTCAAAATCTTACGTGAGTTACTCCTATATGGATGATTATTTTTGACCACGGCTGTACATTCATACATACATATTACTCTAGTGTGACATACATACATACATATTATTCTAGTGTGACAAACATACATATTACTCTAGTGTGACATACATACATATTCTAGTATGACATATATACATACATATTAATTATTCTAGTGTAACATACATACATACATACATATTACTCTAGTGTGAAATACATACATACATATTATTCTAGTGTGACATTTACATGCATACATATTACTCTAGTATGACATACATACATACACACATTCTAGTGTGACATGCATATATACACACATATTACTCTAGTGTGACATACATACATACATTCATACTGAACAATGTAAACATAAAATACTGATCATAATAGAGATTAAGTACGTTGTATATATATATTATAAGAAGGTGACTGTGGATGAGAGCCAACGATAGTTTTGTTTATCTAACTCATTTCACCTATTAACCGAAATGTATTTATATTTAATCAGCCATTCACTGATATATCGGTTAAAGAAATACTTATTCATATATTGTGAGTCACTATAATGTAGTTAATATACCATATCATCAATAAAAGACCGAATAAATGAAATAATATCTTACCCTGGCATAAGCTACCAGCTGGCTGGCGGGTTGAGGGGATGGGCTATCTGTCATGGCCGCCAACCCACTTCCGGTGGCGACACGCCAGGGGGGGGGGGGGGTGGCGAGCTCTATGTTTTTAGCTCTGTGTATGTGGTACGCAGCAAGGATGAGAGACAGTAGAGACAGTGTATAATAGGTTGATCTTGTCCTACAAACTTGTTAGAAATTCTAAAGTACAGTACAGTACTGTAGACAGTAGTGATAGACTAAGGACTAGTCACTGAGAAATAAGTTTAAGACTTGGAGTAGTACTGTATGTATTTGCCATACATGCCCATCCCACCTCAATGTATTACATTTCACCTTCCCAACCATCTCACACACAATCCCAATTGCCTTCTTACTCATGCTGCAGTCCCAATTGCCTTCTTACTCATGCCACACCTCTCATTACTTTCTCCATCCCACCTGGTATTGGGAAGGGTAAGTTAACATTATAGTAGTGTATATTATACAGTATACTGTACTGTATTTGTCAAGAAATAGTCACTAAGGATAGCTTTACAGGATGCTTTTTCTCTAGGCCTTTGTGTTAAGTAACCTTTTACTTTACAGAATTGGCACCTGACTCTTATGAAGCTCCTACCCAAACCTCTGCTGTTGGAGAGACTCTATTAACACCAAGAGTTAGAAACAACTAAAGAAGGTAGCTCTGCTTCATCAGGTGGACATAATCTGGCAGTTTGTTGGTCCTGTTGTGGTTTCCTACATTCTGGGAATAATAATGTGTATGCCCTACAACAGCAGCTGTCTGAGGTGTCTCTAAAATTGGAGAAAGTAACAAAAATTAAAAGACAGTTAGAACTAAATTTAGAGGAATTACGAGCAAAGGAATGAAGTTTAGAACAAAGATTAATGGAGCTTGTTGGAGAAAATGGTGACATCAAAAAGAAATTGTTAAAACAATCCTTAGACAATGATATTCTGCTTAAGGAAAATACAGAGTACAAAAATTTGGTATCAGAGTACAACCTTGAAAAAGCAAAACAAACTTATGCCAATAAACCTATTATCCCACCATCTATGACTATATGTATCCTCACGGCCTTGTTATGCTTCTGTTTTGTTCTATGTGCTAGTTCCCCCTTTATTAGTCTGTATCCTTATACCATCTGTGTAGTAAATGTCTTCTGAGGCCTGGTACTGTACTAGTTTAAGTATTGTTGGATTATGGTACTAATCATATTCCAGTTGTATGAACACTTTATGTGCTTGAATTTTTAAAAACTTCAGAGTTATCATTGCAAGGGAAGAATAGTTAGATGCAAATGAGCATGAGAGGGTAAGATGCAGCATATAAATAATTTCTGTAGCACTCAGTACATGGTTGAATGTCATACTTGATAATCATGGTTCCTGGCTTGTACAACAGCTTTAAAATGTACAGTTTATTATAGTAGCTGTATTTTTGTAGGAAGAACTGTTCCATGCTGACTTTTTACACTATGGGTGAGAGGTTACAGACTTTTGATTCATTCAGATTTGCTCACTTTTTTTCACTCGCCTCTGTATTTAATACTGTACTTTAGAGTTCAAGGAAATAAATTACTCGTGTCTACTTTTATGTTCTTACCTATTTGTATTTCTGTACATCTTTGTTTCCTCTTCTTTTAATTAATTTCTTACTGTGACCTCTAATTGTAGGTATTCCCTGTTGACACAAGTTTTTTATATCCTTACTATTCCATACTACTGCAGCATATTCCAAGGTAGGCCTTATAAAGGATGTAATTATTTTCTTGACCATTTCTTCATCTATTTAAGTGAAGGCCACTCTCAAGTTTGCTAACAATGTATACATGTTTCTCACTTTTTCATTTATATGATCATCTGGTGTCAATTTCTTATTTATCATTACCCCTAAATCTCTTTCTTTCTCTGCTTTATTTAATATTTTATTTCCAAGCTTGTACTGCCAATTTGGTCTTCTCTCACTTCTACCAAATTTAATAATAATGTGTTTAATATCTTCAGTTTCCAGAACTAAAGTAGTTAAAGGAAGTACATTATTATGCCAAGATAACTCAAACACAAAAATGTATTGCACACTGGCAAAGTAAATAGTAATTAAGAGTAAACAGAAAAAATTAACAAACTTCTCGGAATAGCAAAATGACTGCACAGACTACTGGATATACAAAACTACAGAAGGGCCTGTAAAGAAACGTTCTTTTTCTTGCAAGTAATGAAAGGTCACATTTGAAAGTAAATCATGTACAAAAAGAAGCGAAATTGTGGGTGAAGTTAGAGTTAATGTGGGGAGAAAGATGGGTGAGAGACATGATATGCATGTAATACAACATAAAGAAATATTAACGAATCTCTAGGAATTTCAGTCAATAATCCCAATTTTCTATGTTTGTGACTCATCTATATTTAATCATAATAAATTAATATCACGGGGTTTTGTTAGCTAGAATCGGCGTGAGCGAGCCTCTATCAGCTTGTAATAACAACAGTGCTATAGCCTTCAATATAGCATACACTAGTCTACTATTCATGAAAACTATATCCACAACTATCAATTAACTCTTTTAGAGAACACCACACACGTATGATGTATAAATCATGTATTAAAACCGAGAATAAGGAGAGATTATTTAAGTTTGAACGAGATTCCTGCATGCTAGGGTCTCCAGTGAGCGTCATCACTTTGACGTCACGGAGCGCGTGACGTCACGGCTGAATTGATGACGTTTCACTGAACTATCCTAAATCATCCGTGGTACGCAGAGCGGTATAGGGTGTGGTGGTACCATGGAGGTATAATATAAAGGAGGCGGCATGACGTCACAAAGGTGAAGCCAACTCGCTATTGGTCGGCTGTCCTCCCTTTGTTTTGACTCAAAACAAACCTCAGCTGATCACATCGGACCATCAACTTCACCAACATTCTTTGCCATTTTTTATAATAATGCTGGCGTGTTCAGCATATGGGTGTACCCAGAGAGACAGGAGTCTTTCTACTACATTTCATAGGTATGCTAAGAAAGTCATACAGAAAAATATACGACAGAAATGGACAAATCAACGAAGTGAAATTCATCACCTGCCTCACACACCGTGACACGTAACCATGTCCTGTAGAATATTGATACTGTACACATCAAAACTGCAAAGCCAAGGCTATTATATATAGTGTTGTGATATTAACTGTTAATGTATAACCTCACGTATATATGGCATTGACAGGGTTATAAAAGATAAACTGGCTCCATGGGGTGACCTACTTGTGCCCAAGT
The DNA here is from genome assembly GCA_033782935.1 of Petrolisthes cinctipes. Taxonomy (NCBI): domain Eukaryota; kingdom Metazoa; phylum Arthropoda; class Malacostraca; order Decapoda; family Porcellanidae; genus Petrolisthes; species Petrolisthes cinctipes. The sequence goes on along the minus strand of JAWQEG010002426.1, from coordinate 32,424 downwards.
TAGGGTTGGCCTGTAGGATAACTCGAGTGTTGAGAGATTGTATTATGAATGTTTTAGCATATTTCATAATGTTTTAAAGATATTAAATTTATAATTGTGTTTACTACGTAGACTATTTGGTTGTTGAGAACTAAGGTCTAAGTTATAGTACCGTAGTGTAAGTTAAGCCAATGTGCCAAAAGAGTTTTTATAATTGTAAAATTACGGCCTGGGACTGATGATTAAAATAATGTTTTTGTGTGAATCAGAGTGAACTGAAACTGAGTAAGTGATGACACACTTTATGCAGTAACATCCAGCCATCATGGTAAGATTTCATGTGGCTTATAAGTGGTAAAATGTGTTTGACACAAGATACTACACCTGAGTGTGAACTCTATTACATGACAATTCTGGGTGTTACACTACACATCTCTTCACCATAATATACACGTCTTCACTACACATCACATATCTGCAGTAACATATACACATCTTCACTACCCTATACACATCTTCAGTACACTATACACATCTTCACTACACACATCTCCATAACACACCACACCTTCACTACACATCACACATCTTCACTACACTATACACAACACACATCTTCACTTCACTATGTAAATCTTCACTACATAATACACATCTTCACTACATTATGTAGGCTACATTTTCACTGCACATCACATTTCACAGCACACCACACATCTTCACTACACTATACACATCTTCACTTCACTATACACATCTTACTGTATATAATCTTATTTATATACTGTACTTAAAGAGTGACATAAGGCCTTCCAGAGTCTCATACTAGAACTCTTTATATAATTAATTTTATTTGCATTTGTACAGTTGCCCACACATGAAACTGGTATGGCTCGTTACTTGTGAGGTGGCTACAACGAAAGGAAATTTAAGTGAAAAAAGATGTAGTTTGTTGACAGGCAGACAGTAAAATATTATTACTATCTGCTTGTCAACAAATAATAACTTTTGCTCACTTTCTTTCACGTTGTAGGTATCTCGCAAGTAGCGAGGCATACCAGATTCATGTGTGGGCAACTGTACTTGTTCTTATTTCTCTGTACCCTTATAATACTGTCTGTGGGTTGGTGTGTAAGCTATGACCTTCTCTTTTACTATACTTTTTGCATAAAATAAACTATTCATTCATTAATTCGTTCATTCTTTCATTCATACACCTAGGAAAAGTTTGCGAGAAGAGGTAATGCTCTAGGAAACAGCGGTATTTAATGGGTTTAAGTACTTTTGATAATATACAGAATTGGATAATTTTATGCAGTTATCATATATGGAACAAATTCAAGTCTCTTTCTGGCTCTAATTATAGTTAATATGAGAAAATAAGAGCATAATTATAGTGGGTTTATAGGGGCTCCGCCCCTGGCTTCACTTTGGGTGTACAGAACGAGCGGCTCATGCCGCCGCCTCTATATTATACCTCCATGGGTGGTACGGAGCAGCGCTCATCATGCCCTCCTCGTACAGCGACTACTTATTTATGACATTTATTCCTTACTCGGGATATTCCATGCGCTGTTTTCGGTGCCAATCGCTTGCCAACATATCGAGTTTGCTATTTCATACATAAATATTGACATAGTAAACGAAATGCGAAATTGGAAAATACATTACTGCCGGAGCATTTTTCCAATAAGAAAATACATAGGGAGAGACGTCTTATCATATCGAAGGGCGTATGTTTTATGTACTGCGGCGCGGTATGACATGTTGGGCGGCTTGGGCCCCCACGCATGCGAAGTTGATGGGTTCCACAGACTTCCAGTGGGGTTCCACACAACTTCCACTTGCTACTGCTACAACGGCCTAGGCTAGAGAAGGGGTGTGTTCTATAGCAATCCAGCTGTGCTAGTTCCACAACCAATAAATACAATTTAAGCGGCTGACAAATGCACTAATTGAGGTGGTTAGACATGTAGAGAGAATGCAAGGTAAGGATTTTGTAAAGAAGGTGTATGGAAGTGAAGTTGTGGGACCTGGTGTGAGAGGCAGACCTCCGGTTAGAAGGAAGAACAGAGTGGAAGATTATGTAATGGAGAGAAACGTGAGGGGCAGAGGAGGGCTTGACCAAGTAAGGAGGGAGTGTTGGAACAGGGAGAACTGGAGGCACTTCTGCCGTGGCCACCCCCTTGGAGGGAGTTCCCGGAGGGAACGAGGCGTCAGAGCTATAGATAGATATAGTTGTAGAGATTTGTTGACATTTATTTGAGGCAGAGAGTACTATAATAGATTGTCATACTCACCACAACCTTAACTATGCCACTAAACAGATCCCCTACTATAGTACAGTACCATTGAGGATGTCTGTTTCCTGGCATAGATTAGACTTGAGAGGAATCACAGAGACCTTCGTATTCACCAAGAAAACCTCCCCTTAATTCTTCTTTGAAAAGCCTCCCGGCTATCCCCATTTTTTTTTTTTTTTTAACCTTAATACTATATAGATTGTCATTACTTTTGGCCGAAGGAAGGTTTATGAGGGGTGTGTGGCAAGGTAGGCTAAGTTTTAAATGGCGTGAGTTATTGGCATCCCCTACTAGGGCAGTTTTAGATCATAACTAATCCCTTTCACAATTCCTGTATACTGTCCCTTGATCTTTTCCTCCTTTTTCCTACATGTTTTAATGCTGTTAATGCCGTCCCATCTCTATATTCCTACATGGTCTTAAAATTCAAGCATATGGCAGTCTATATTTCACCCTCAATCATGCATCAGTCTCTTATAATATACCTTCATTTCCACGGGTGTAAGTTATCAGTTCTATCAGTAGATAAGCTTGGGAGGGAGATAGGGAACCAACTGATATACCAACTAATCAACTAAAAGGGAAATGCATGTGTACTATAGTTGTATTTTTAGCAGACATAATTTCTGTGTCCCACTAAAAACTGCAAATCAACATGAGTAAAATCCGACCTAATTAATTATGCTTGGAAGGAAAATAATAGGCCCCTGTAGCAAAAAACTTCTACTAATTTATAATAGGGCCCAATGTTCCTGTCACAAGATCACATTTGGATAAACTAAATTATATAGAATGAAAAATAATAAATCATGTAGCCTACTTGAATAGTGAAACAGACACATTCTGGCAGATTTATATTGTTGTGTTATGGAAGGGGGGAATGGCGAGGTTGACAACTAGTGAGTATAATTAATTGAAGTTCAGTGAGCATAAATAAATAAATAAATAAATAAATAACAAAAGTCAACAGTTCAAGTTCAACAAGGTCGTTCATTTTCATTGAATTCGTCAGTACGCTTCGGACAGTGAAGGAGGGAGGACGTAGTGTTTTTAACCTCCCACTTGGATTCATTTTGATATTTTGTTGTTATTGTTGCATAGTGAGGACAGTACGTTTATAACATTATATCCAGGTAAGTGAAGGAATACGTCCCGTGGCATATTTATAAGCTATACTTTCAAATCTTTCGTTGTGGCCAAAATGGAGAGGTTCAGATAATTATCCTTCCTTTCCATTGTGCTGAAATTGCTGTCCCTCCTTTCTATATCACCTTCTTCCTCGTCCTACAGGGTCTTTTAGGCCTAAGGTGGGCTCCTTTCTCTCTCTTATTAGGTTAGGTTTGATAATTATACAGTAATGATTATATTATTTCGGTAAATATTGAATGAATTACCGTTATTGCTTACATTTTTTCTACCTTCAGTACCCACTTATTTAGACCATTCTAAGACTATTTTCATCTATGGCATTTCCTCCGCAAATGCCCCATTTCCAATATAGGGCATTTTGAAATTAGCCTGACCTTACCTGACCTAACCTAACCTAACCTAGACCGCATCAGACTACCGGGACCTAACCTGGGCAAACTACCGGGAAATAATCGTGATAAAGTACAATAAATGACTGGGGTAAAATACTGGGACCCAGCCGGATCTGGCAACACTGCTGCAAAACGGTAATTCTTTCAATAAATACCATTATTTCCTCCACAAACTGGTAGCCTATTCATAAAATATTATTAAGAGTTTGGACTTATTGGTACGGTATGTTTGCAATAATAATAACCTGCTGACCATAGTGTTCCAAGCTCATTTTCGAAGCAGTGAACGGTTTTGTTATTCTAGTACAGTATGCAGTATGAGCCTATTATTATTATTAAACCATAACGTCTGGGTGCATTTTGACGAACTGTATGAAGCTTAATTGGCACAGCCTGTATCAAAAAGTAAAACAAGTTGAAAAATGACGATTGGGTTGTAGAGATAAAAATAGGACATTCTTTCAAAATTTTGTCTCGTTGTCTTTCCCAGTTCATAATTTTAACTTGGGAGTGAACTTTACATTTGTGAATACGAGTTGACTGTATCTTGCCATATAGTATTTCTCACCATTACTCGCTATATAGGATATCCTGACGTTAATTATATACAATATGTTAATTCCCGCATTGGCTTGATCTATTACTTATTATTCCCCGGCCTTGATGCTAGTTGTTTTTGTTGTTATTATTATTAGCCCTCCTTTCCCTCTTCTCTGTTTCCTTCATGTTTGCAGTCCCACTTTTCTATCAGCCTCTTTTCCCTCTGCTCTATATCCTTTGTGTTTGCAGTCCCACTTCTCTATCACCTTCCCTTTGTATTGTAACGTATTTTTTCATGTTTGCTGTTCCATTTCTCTATCACCTTCTTCCCCCTCAACTATAGCCTATTTCAATCATGTTTGCTTTCACGCTTCTCTATCACCCTCTTTTCCCTCTACTTTATTTCCTTCGAGTTTACTGCCCCACTTCTCTATCACCCTCTTTTCCCTCTACTTTATTTCCATCGTGTTTACTTTCCCACTTCTCTATCACCCTCTTTTCCCTCTACTCTATTTCATTCGTGTTTGCTGTCTCACTTCTCCATCACCTTCTTCCCCTACGTGCTACAGTATCTTCCAGGCCTAGGGGTGCAGTTTCCAGTACTCCTCTCCACCACTTCATTAAAATCCAGTTGAATATCCCTGACTAGTTTTTGCATGCGTCAGAGAGAGGTGTTGGTGGTGGCGGATGACGTTGTACAGCCGGCAACAAAAGCGGTGACTAATCAGCAAAGTCATGTCACTCGTATGGTATTATAAGCTCCACAGACTCGGAAACTAAGACAGTATATAATTTTATTCATCCACCCATTGAATTAAATAATTTCGTATGGTGAAGATGTTTGCAAGATGATTAGTGTTATATATTTACGAGTACCGACTTTTAGGGTGAGGCGACAACTTGTTTTGTTGCCGAGTGCACCCTTTTTGTTCTCAGTGCTAGATGATCGTAAGGGGATAGCATACATTTGGTACATCAGAGCACCTTGATTCCACCAAAGTATGTCAGGAAACAGGACTAGATTAACGATAATAACGGTGGCCTGTTGCATGGATTAGTTTGGAGGAATCAGTTAGCCTACTCCAGATTTACCAAAACTGTATACACTACCCCATTATAATAAAGGTCAACACGTCTTACTATTATTATCATGACCTTGGTGAGACTCGATCGTGTGTTTGTGGTAAATCTGGATCAACTGCATGATTCCTCCAAAATATTCTAGGCAACAGCAACAACAGGACATCATTATTTGGTTCAGCTGGTATTTTGGTTCAGTCGTTTCCTGGTATACTATAGAGGAATCAAGGTATTTCAATGTACCAAACGTATACTACCTCCATAATTCCCTCCTTATAGGTTGTGAACGTGGGCTGCCGGGTAGAAAGATCACCACCACGCCAGGACGTAGCAGACGGAAAGAAAGAACAGTGTGAAGGAAAATATTGTTGTGATGGTGGAATGTACTGTAGTCTGACCTAAGCTGACCACACACACACACACACACACACACACAGAGAGAGAGAGAGAGAGAGAGAAAGTCGCACACACAGACAGAGATAAGAGAGGTAATAATGGAGGGACAACAGATGAAGCCGACTCCTGTCAGATCTAAGTCTCTCACTAATGAAGAACATCAAATCCTCTTATCACTCCTTGGACCCAGATGTAAGGTTAGTACATACACACATACATATAAACAAACATACATACGGTACATATATTAAGGTTTACATACAGATCTATATATTTACATACATACTGTGCATACCGATATTTATTTACATACATATATACATATATATTTATACATACAGATCTACATATTTACATACATACATACCGATACTTATTTACATACATACATAATTATTTATGTGCATACGTACATATATATACTGCATATTTACATACATACATATATACATCACTTGCGGACATGAATAATAATTATGTTGATAAATCTGGTGCAACTGAATTCTCCAAACTATTCCAAGTAACAGGTCACCATTATATTTGTTAATCTGGTCCTGTTTCCTGGCATACTTTAGAGGAATCAAGGCTCTCTAATGTATCAAAAGTATACTATAGCCCCTTAATTGAGTAATCTCTTGTGGTCAAATTCCTCAAAACCTATGACACACACAAACACACGTACACACTCTTCTTACACACACACACACACACATATCCACCCCTCATACACATACATACATACCCATCCCTCATACACATACATACATACCCACCCCTCATACACATCCTCATATCCACCCCTCACACACACACACACACACACACATACTGTATCTATCCCTCATACACATACACATATTCATCCCTCACACACACACACACACACACACACTTCATATACATACCTTTCATCCCCACCCCATACACACCCACACATCCCATACCCACCCTCCCACACCCTGTACCCCACACCCACACCCATGATACCCACCCCATAATTATGCATACCCCTAACACCCCCTCTCCTTCCCTCCTCACACACACCTCTAACACCCCTTCTCCTTCCTCACATACACCTCTTAACATCCCCTATTCTTCCTCCCCACGTAATCCCACCTCATACACATCTCTAACACCCCCTTGCCTTCCTTCCTTCCAGCCACAAGCAATGGGTGTAGTACAAGTCTTTGGTACACAGCCTCCTCACCACCATCAATGGAGCAAGATGGCCGTAGGTGTGGCAGTGTTTACAAGAGATGCACAACGCAAGGGATTCTTCATACAGGTACAATCACAAGCCATAATAATAAGTATCCATGTGTTGTTGAAGTTTGGATTCACCTGACCTACCAGTGAACCAATTACAATTAATGCATCCCTGTCTCATACTTGCTGCACCTTGTTTAATATTTCATCAGACCTGGATACTTATTATGACTCATGACTGTACAGTACTTCACCATCCAGGATTCTATATATACGGTACTGTAGAGTGGTATTATTAAATCAAGAAGATTATCTTTGTAGCATAGTTATGGGGAGATTATTTTGTTGGTGAATTGGAAGGTCTTTGATTCCTCCAAACTAAGCCAAGAATCAGTCTCCTATTTGTACCATTGAGGGAGTCTGTTTTCTGGGCATAGTTAGGAGGAATCGGTAATCTTCCAGTTTACCAACATGAGAATCTCCCCTTAGTTCATATTACAAACTAATACAAATTTAACGACAAAGTTCCTATGTAGTTGTTTGGTTTGTAGCTGTGGGTAGTTAGTTGGTTTGTGGGTATACTGTAGGTGTGTGAGTTGTTAGTTGGTTTGTGGGTATACTGTAGGTGTGGGTGGTTAGTTGGTTTGTGGGTATACTGTAGGTGTGTGTGGGTTGTTAGTTGGTTTGTGGGTATACTGTAGGTGTGGGTGGTTAGTTGGTTTGTGGGTATTCTGTAGGTGTGTGTGGGTTGTTAGTTGGTTTGTGGGTATACTGTAGGTGTGTGGGTGGTTAGTTGGTTTGTGGGTATACTGTAGGTGTGTGTGGGTTGTTAGTTGGTTTGTGGGTATACTGTAGGTGTGTGAGTAGTTAGTTGGTTTGTGGGTATACTGTAGGTGTGGTAATTTGTGGTACTCTAAATATATATACACAAGTTATTTCATTAGAACAGTCTTAATATTCCCTCATTCCTGCTTGCCTCCGTTTCATTCACTAATTTTTCCCCACAGGTGTATGACTTAATGGTGGGTAGCCTGGTGTTTGAACAAGAGATGTACAAAGAACTGGAGTACCACAGCGATGTCGTCTTCTTCCACCAGTTTGAGGGTGATGTGCGTACCCAGTTTTGTGTGTCTTCGGTATTACTAAAGAAAAGGTCCATGTGTGGTTTTTTCCATATTTAAAAAAAAAAATGTATTACTGTACAATACCTACATATTTTTTTCTTTTTACATACTGTATTTTGGGTTGTTCATTTTTAGTTTTGCAAGCCAATCCATAATCCTCACTTTACTCCTTATATATAGAATAAATAATACAATCCTTCCACCAGTCAGTCAGTCGCTTCTCAATATCAGTTACTCAATGGAGGGAAAAAAAAAATCCAATCCTTGCATCACTCAGTCAGTCATTCAGATCAGTCAGTCCTCAGCAGTCTACTAAACATATAAATAATCATATCCTTTTATCAGTCAGTCAGTCAGTCAGTCAACACCTTACCTAATATAGTAAAAAAAATCCACTCTTTCTATCAATCAGTCAGTCAGTCAACACCTTACCCCATATAGAAAAAAAAAAAAATCCACTCTATTAGTCAGTCAACACCTTACCTGATACAGTAAAATATCTACTCTGTCAGTCAGTCAGTCAACGCCTTTTCCCATATAGTAAACAAAATCCACTCTATCAGACAGTCAGTCAACACCTTACCCCATATAGTAAACAAAAAAACACTCCTTTTATCAATCAATCAGTTCCCTTCTCTTACAGGACCGTGTGATTGGCCTCAACTTCTGCAACGAGACGGATGCGACGAGTTACAAGAAAGCCGTCCAGACCTTACTGCTTAACCGACGCAGGAAGAGGGAAGGTCAGTGATGGGGGTCTATCGATAGCAGAACCAATAGATATATTTATTTATTTATTTTTACCCCACCACGTTAACCTCAAAGACCACACAAGTCACTGTAAAATATCATAATGGTTTTGGCGCCCCTACGGACCTGAGCCGATCACTTTCCTCTCTTGAGCTGTCCCGCCTATGCCTTTGTTTTCCTTCGTGCTTGCTATCCCCACTCTCTTTAAAGGGGCAAAGCAATACTTTTATTGTAATTCTTTCCTATTTATACATTTTGATTATACAATATATTATATTTTATATATATTTCCCATTCACAGAAAGAAGGAAAAAAATCATGGATGAAAAGCAAGTGAAGATGTCAACATCTGCCATCCTTCCAAAACAACAACAACAGTCATTTGAGCCACCTCGTGCACCGACCAACAACAACAACAGCAACACGAGCGCCACCAAGAAAGAGAAGCGACAAAAATTCTTCACAATGAGAAAAGAGAGGAAGAAGAAAAGGTGAACTAACATCCACATGTTTATTAAGGGACCCAGTGTGATGTAGTCAGAAAATTGGAGGGAAATGAGTCCTTTATATATTACCACGAAACACCACCTATATGGAAGGGGCTTGTTTTTGTTGTTGAAGTTCCTCAAGCTGTCTGGCCGAGCAGCCCCTAGCTCCTGAGGAATGCCATGGCCTGAACCGGGCTTTCCCACAGTGCCTTCAGAGAGTGTATGTTGTGTTGTTGGCGAGTTTTGGTTGCATACATTGCAGTCTTCCATAATGTGTTTAATAGAATGGGGTGCTATGTTGCATCTTGGACTGGCATCTACAATGGCTCCATCCAGCTTCTTCTGATATGTCAGAACGGCCAGGTGGACTCTGTCCTCACGGGGAAGGGAGGATTCAGATGAGTGAATGTCAGGAGGTCGTGCATGCAGCTGAGTGTTGTTTTTGAGTGTTTGGATGGACTGATGAGTGATTTGAGTATGGATATATTTCTGGAGACGTGTGTATGGTATCGTGTACTGGGTGTTGTTTTGATGTTCCTTGGCATGTGTGGGTATTTTGCCATTTAGTGTAGTGGATGGTGTGGGTTTGTGGAGGCTGCAGCAAGTGTTTGTGTGCCTCTCATGTCAAGATCATCCTTGATTTTGAGGACTTTGGTTTTATGGTGTAAGTGGTCTGTGGGTGTGGTAGCTGTGCAGCCTGTGATTATCTTTAGGGCTTTATTCTGTATGGTCTGAAGGGTGTTGAGATGAGTCTCGGTGAGGTTTGAGGCCCAGGCAAGGCTTGCATAATCCGTCACTGATTGGATATATTGTTTGTACACTGTGGTTGTGGATTCATTGTTGTGTCCAAATGTTGTGCTGGCAAGTGATCTGAGGGCTTTAAGTCTTTGCATGCATTTGTATTTGATGGCCGTGATATGTTGTTTGAATGTCATTAATGTATTGTATGTTATGCCAAGTATTTTGGGTGTGTGTGTGTGTGGTATAGGTGTGTTGTTTATGGTGATGTGTGGTGTGTAGCAGTATTCTGCATTCCAGTTGGTGAGAAGGGTGACAGTTGACTTGGTGAGTGCTATTTTAAGTCTGTTTGTGGTGAACCAGGCATTAAATGTGTTTAGGTAGGGTTGGAGGATGTGAGTGGCTGTGTCTGCATTTCTGTGTGTACATGTGAGTGTTATGTCATCTGCGTAGGAGGCTGTCTCTATTTGTGTCACCTAGAGTGTTGGTAGGTCGTGCATGTATAAATTGAAAAGTGTGGGCGAGAGAACAGACCCTTGGGAGACACCATTGGTGAAACTTTTAATGTTAGATGACTGACCAGCAAATGTAACATGGGCTACTCTTCTTCCCAAGAAGCTGGCCAGCCATCTTTTTGTATTATTGTGCATGTTTGTGTTGTATATTTTGTTTGTGAGGTTGTGGCTGGGGATGGCATCAAATGCTTTACTAATGTCCAGTGTAACTAGGAGTGTTCTGTGTGGGGGTCTATCTGAGTTGATGCCATCATAAATTCTTTGTGTGAGGTCAGTGAGAAGAGTGTTTGTTGAGTGTAGTTGTCTGAAACAATGTTGTGAGGATGCAAGGGAATATGTGGTGTGATTAAGCCGATGATGAGGCGCTCAGTAACTTTGGAGGGGGCGCAAAGGAGGGTGATGGGATGGTGTGATGAGGGTAGTGTGGGATCTTTGTTGGTTTTTGGGATAGTGATGATATTTCTGTGCTTCCAGATGTTGGGTATTGTGTTTTGCGAGTAGGTTAGCTGTAGTTTGCTAAGTTAGCGAGTGCTTGTATGCCTTGTGGTCGAAGGTGTTTAAGGTGGTGTATGTTACTGATGTTGTCAGGGCCACAGGCAGGTGAGTGTTTGAGGTTGTGGATGATGTGATTTGTATGACGGTTTGTGAATGGTGCATAGTCTGGGTCAGTGGGGAAATGTCTCTTACATCTGATGACTTGTCTGTCTTCAGGGTGAAGGTGGCTTACCCGAGAAAAATGCTGGATGAGGGTGTTTGCTTATTGTTTATTAGAGGGTATGGTGTCTGTTGTTATGATGGCTGCATGTGATTGTGTAGTGTTGCTGTTGGACAGTGTCATGCTGTTTAGTGTTTTGTAGAGTTTGCTGGTGTTTGTTTTGTGATCAAGTGTGTTGACAAACCTTTGCCAGTTTAGTGTGTTTTGTTGTTTATTTGTGCATTTAGTGCTTGTATTTGGTGTACGATGTGTTGTGGATGTGTGTTTAAGTGTGTCTCATTGTCTGATGAGGTCTTGAATTTCTGCTGTAAAGTTGGGGTTGTGTTTTCTTCTGTTACCTCTAGGGATGTATTGTTTGTCTTCGTTCTGTATAATTGTATTGAATTATTGTACGGCAGTGTTGATGTTTGTGATGGGTTCAGTGTTTCAAAGTGTTGTTCTGTTTTGGTAGTGAAGGCTTCCCAGTTGGCACTTTTGTAGATTGGCCTAGGTGATTTTTGTCTTTGTGGTGATTATGATTGGGAGGTGGTCAGAACCGAGTGTTCTGACCACCCTACATGATGTTCTGGGGGCGAGGCTGGGGGAGCAGAAGGTGACATCGGGAGAGGATGGTTGGAAGAGGGCTTGGTGAGGGATACGAGTGTGTTGATGAGTGTTGTTTAATGAAATGAGGTTGTCAGTTTGGGAAAGGATTTTAAGCCCTCTGTCTGTGTCTGGGTTGTTGACATACCAGGCCGACGCCTTGGCATTGAAGTCACGACCCAGGATGAGGTCAGGTTGGTTGGTGATTTGTTGGAGCTGGGGGGAAAAGTTATGAGGAACTGTTGGGCAGGTTTGAGGGGGGATGTATAAATTTACTATTGTGATATTTGTTGTTTTCCCAGTGCAGACTTTAATGGCTTGAATTTCTGTGGTGGTGTCATGGTGAGAAAGAAGGGATATGAGCTGTGCACTGGTTTCTATATAATTAAGGGATTTATGTACTAGAATGATGAGTCCACCGCCATTGCCATTGGCCTGGTCTTGTCTGATGGTGGTGAAAGTAGGTGTTTTGTGTGTGTTGTGTAATTTTGTTTCTTGTAAGATGGCAATGTGTATGTTGTGTTGTATAATGAAGTGTGTGAGTTCTTGTTTTTTGGTGTTAATGCCATCTATGTTTAGTTGAAGTATGTTAATGTTGTGTGTGTTAGGTGCTGCTGCATGGGGGTGAGGAGACTGGGGGTGATGGAAGTGGAGGTATTGGTGGTGGTGTTGGAAGTAAGGGTGATGGAGGTGGGAGTGATGGTAAGGGTGATGGAGGTGGGAGTGATGGTAAGGGTGATGGAGGTGGCAATGATGATGAGGGTGATGGAGGTGGCAGTGATGGTGAGGGTGATGGAGGTGGCAGTGATGGTGAGGGTGATGGAGATTGTGGTGTTGGAAGAAGTATGGGACATATGGGACAGGTCCATGTGTTTGTGTAGTGTTTCATGGATGCTAATGTTGTACATGATAAGTGGGTCCAGTTCTTACAAGAGTTGCATTGAACTGAACCCTTTGTCTGCCTACTTGATGTGATGGGTTTAGAGCATGTCGGACATGTGTATTTGTTTGTGGGTCCAGGACTGCTTTCAATGTCTCCGGCTAAAATGATAGCTGGAGAATCATTCCTCGGTGATGAAAAAAAATGTGTAGCTGTGTGTGCTGTGTGAGGAGTGTGGTATTGCCCAGGTGACTGAAGCCGTTCCCAGGGACTCGCACCCCCTTGGTGGGGGGTGGGGGGATTTTGTGACGGTTTGGCCCCTATAGCTTCCTTCCTTGGTAGCCTAGGGGGGTGGTCCCACAATGTACACGCCGCCACTCCAGGACCGGAAGGGGCTTGTTTTATGGTATAATCAGGAGGAATCAGAAGCCTCCAATTATCATACATGATCACATGGTCCTTAACCGGGTGAAAATGTACAGGCTGGTTTCCCCATTTTACTTCTTAATGTATTTCAGTAAATACAATTAAATACAAGACAAATTTCACCAAAATAATACACATGTAGGCAGTTACCTGTAAGTTATACACGTGTAGGTATTTACCTGTAACTTATTCACACTGGAATGTATGCAAAACGAGTGGATCAGTTTCATTTATCTACCACTGTATACATTATCTAATGCTCAGTGAGGGGCCCTTGTTTTATGTGTATCAGTGTAATTTGTCCATCACTGTACACACCATTTAAGTAATGCTCAATGAAGGGCCCCTGTTTCATTTGTATAATTTCATATGTCTGCCACTGTATGCCCCTTCTCATTCTCCCCCCCTCCCATCCCTCCACCACCACCAGACAGGACCTGGTGATCGGCAGTCCGTTTGACTTCCAGCACGTCAGTCACGCTGGCCACGACCAACACAGCTTTGGCATTGACCCGGATGTCCTGAACCTGTTGGAAGGGGTGAGTGCAGTCAGCTCGGCAACCTGTTTGTCTAAACTTATCACAGAATCCCGTGCTCACATTTACTGACCTAGAGTTCGATCCTGCTTGTTCATCTGTCATCATTGTTGTTGTTTTGGACAAGTTGGACTGGATCAGAAAAAGATGGAGGAGAGGGAGACGCGATAGCTTGTGTACGACTTGCCCATCTGTCATCATTGTTGTTGTTTTGGACAGGTTGGCGTGGACAAGAAAAAGATGGAGGACAAGGAGACGCGAGAGATTGTGTACGGGATCATTGAGGCCCACGGTGGGATGGAGGAGTTGAGGAAGGCCAGTCTCAAGTACAACAGCAGGGTGGGAGGTACCAGAGGGCCACCCCAACACCACCCCCCTGCCCCTGCTCCACCAAGGGTACCCAACTCCTCCTCCACTTCTGTACCACCACCACCACCACCCTCCTCACGTACCCTTAGGAAAGTTGCTCCACCCCCACCAGGTACTGCTCTCTTAATGTGTTCTGGTAGACTTTTGTGTTGGAGGGTAATAGTGTGTTGTGTTGTGGTAGTCTGCTGTGTTGTTACTATGGGTAATAGTGTGTGTTGTAATGTAATCCAAGACAAATTACAGGAAACAAAAAATGTTTACAACTCGATATTGTACTTTATGTATATGCAACTTATAAACTCTGGAATGTATACAAAACATGTCTCTAATGAAATATTGTATATCTGTAATATCTGTAAATGTATAAAATTAACATAAATCTGATTAATTTTAAGGAATGTTGATTGTGTTTAGTTATTGTATTAAGGCACTTCTGATCGATTGTCTTGTGTTTTCTTTTTTAGGGCGGAAGTCATCTAACCAGCACAATGACTCCTCCTCATCCACTTCCATTCCTCCGTCCCATAAGCACTGCCCCCCACCACCCCATCCTTCCCGTGGACCCACCCCCAAACCCACCAACAACAACTCCGGGTTTACCATCCCTCCCCCACCACCCCTCAAACCACCCCCTGTGTCACGGCTCTCACACCAGGCTCCTCCTCCCCCTCCACCCCCTCTACCAGTACCGGTACCTCAGTCTTCTATCTCGTCTCCACCTCCTCCACTCCCTGATTCCTTCTCTGCCACCTCTTCCATCCCACCACCACCACCACCACCACCACCACCACAAGGCTCCACTTCCATCCCTCCTCCCCCTCCCCTCCCGTTATCCAATGTATCCCCCCCTCCTCCCCCACCCCCTGCAAAAGGTGTGTCTGGTTCTGTGGGTGATCCTCGCTCTGCTCTCTTGGAACAAATTCGCTCCGGCAAACAATTGAAGGTGAGATAAGTTATTGTTGTTCTTTCTTCTCACAGTCATATTCGAGAACCCCGTCATCTGGTCGTTCATCATTTATGTATACATTATATATATATATCTTATGATTATGTGACCACTTGGTACTTAAATATTAATGTGTTTATTATACAGAAGACACAGCCTTCTGTGTATATATAAATTATACATTATATACATATCTTATGTTTATGTAACCACTTGGTACCTAAATATTAATGTGTTTGATATACAGAAGGCACAGCCTCCTTCACCTCCCTCAGCCACCAACACCACCACAACCACAACCACAGACTCGCGTAGCCAGATGTTGGAGGACATTAGGAAGGGCTTCAAGCTTCATCATGTGAGTACTGTAGTTTGTATTATATGAATGAATTACTAAGGACGATTAGGATACAACCTACTGGACCCAGTGTATAAACCATGATTATATTTCTTGTTCTGCCAACTAAGTAATTTTATGCCTTTTCTTTCTGCCCCCCCCCACCTTGCCCCCCCCCAACCCTCACCTCCTCCCCATCTCTCACTTACCCACCTCGCCATCCCTAAACCCCCTCCACTTTCTCTAAACCCCCTCCACTCTCCCTAAACCCCCTCCACTCTCCCTAAACCCCCAACACCACCACTATCCCATTCATAACCCCATCCCATCCCGTATATTTCAACCATCCCATTCCACCCCATGTTACAGGTGAAGGTATCCGAGGTATCCGAGACTGACTCTGGGTCCAGCAGTTCAATGGGTCTAGATGGCATCGCTCTGGACCTTCACCGAGCACTACAGGAGAGAGCACAGTTCATACAGTCAGACGACGATGACGATGATGATGATGAAGATGATGACGATTTGGACGAGTGGGATGACGAGGATTGTTGAGTGGGATGAGTGAAGGGATGATTTTTGGAGTGGGAGGATTGGAGGGGAAATGATTCTTGGAGGAACGATGTGGGATTATTGAGTGTGTTGTAGAGGGTTTGATGAGCATTATTGAGTGTGTTGGAGTGGGACTTTTGGCAGGATATTTTTTAGAGAGGGACATGTGGGGTGATTAGTGTGTTGAGTGTATGGGAGTGGGACTTTTGGCAGGATATTTTTTAGAGAGAGACCTGTGGAGTGATTAGTGTGTTGAGTGGGAGGATGAGCATTGTTGAGCGTGTGGGAGTGGGACAAGTGGGAGGATGAGTGCTGTATAATGGGGCAAATGGAAGGATATAAATTCTGTCGAGTGTGTTAATTGGATTGGGTCGAGTGGGATGATTACTGTTATTTTGAGTGGGCTAATTAATATATGTTGAATGGGATATTGAGTGAGATAATTATTTATTTTGAATAGGAACATTATATATATTTAGAGTGGAATGATTACTCTACTTTATATCAAAGTTAATTCATTTTCAATTATTATTGTTAAGGTTCAATTACTTATTTTTGTTATGGATCAATATTGTGAGGAAATAATGATGATAATGATAATACATAATAATAATAATATGTTTATTGTTGTTATTATTATTGCCGTAATTTTCTATTATACTGTGCCTAATTTACTGGGATACAGTTGTCTGTTTTTTTATACACCCAATAGATATTGGTGGGCCCTAACATTTTGGCCTCACTAATTTTATTCTTTTATAGTATTGAAACTATTTCAGTTCCCCTTTTATTCATCCCTTTTCCATGTACAGTCAGCAAAAGAAGTATTGGAACCAGCCTTACATTGAAATTAATTATACTTATACATAAAGGGGTTCCAATACTTTTTTTTTTGCCAACTGTACTGTCTTCGTGCCAAATCATGGGCCATATTCAAGAACATTCATGGTGCACACAATGGTACGACGACTCCATAGACACACTACAAAGCCATCGTACCAGTACCATGCCATTGTCAACACCACGGATATTCTTGCATACAACCCTTTGTCCTGTGTAGTGTGGTACTGTACTAGTCTTTGCATTAAGGGGATGGTATATGTTTGATACATTGGAGTGACTTGATTCCTCCAAAATACTGTATGCCAGGAAGCAGGAACAAAAATAATGGTGACCTGTTGCTTGGAATAGTATGGAGGAATCAATTGCTCCAGATTTACCAACACTGTATTACTCCCTTATTGAATTAGAATATCCAAGTTCACAATAAAAGTATACACTGCCATTACATATAAAGTAAACAAAGACTGTGATGATTAATTAAATAATCTTGTGATTGTTGACTAAATAATTGTGTTGATAGATTTTAATAGTGAAAGAGTTTGAGTGACTTTTATTTATATTTTTGTATACAGTAGTTTGTTACGGATGTCCTTGTGAATAAAGATAAAATGTTGGTTTCTGTAACTTATAAATAAAAATATGTTGGTTTTGTAACTTATAAATAAAGATATATGAGACAATTAATGACTAACTTTACTGCATCTATTTGGTTTTGTACAGTTGTGGATACATATTACTGCTCCAGGGTCACTCATCGAACATAAAATTAAATTATAAGTTACGGACATGACGTACTGTAAGTGTGTGGTTTGCAGAGGAGTGTCCTTCCTTCCTTCCTTATTAAATTATGCTATCTGAGGGGTGTTTGATATTTGCTTGAGCTTGCTAAATACTTGATCAGGCTATTTGAAGCAAGCCTGGATACATATTTTGGATTGCGAGTGTACCTTCCCAATAAAATTTCCCTTTCTATCATTAACCTTCCCCACTCTTTAACAATCTTGGTGAATTCCCGGTTGTTCTCTGGGCCGTATTCAAGAACATCCGTGATGTATACGATGGTATGGTACTGTATGACGGCTCGGTTGTTTGTCTATGGAGCCATCGTACCGGTACCACACCATCGGATGCACCACAAATATTCTTGAATATGACCTTTTCCCTCGCCTATAGCTTATTTTTTATTGTTTGATATTTCTCCCACTAAATTAAGTTCTTTTTACCACTGCCACGCTTCTAAATTGTTTTTCATGCCAAATAGTCACTCTGGGTTTGGTACTAGAGTTCTCATTGTAATATTATTTTCTAGGCCTACATGAGTACACATATACCGACATAATTATGGAAGTGAACCATCTGAAGCTAAGAGCATTGTTTATTAGAAGTGATTTGGAAGGATACAGATTCCTCCAAACTAGGCCAAGAAACGGAATCAGCGTAAGAGATCCTCTGGTGATATGTCAGCTGATGTGGGCAGCACGTATTTAATTAAGGGTTTGGATGCCTCTTCGGTCCCAGCCACTCGATCCCTGTCCCTCGATCCTTTCCATATATTTCATTCTTGTTTGCTGTCCAACCTTTCTCTGCCACCTTTTCCTCCTTCCCATTCAAGGATAATAGACTATCATCCTTGTTCCCATTGTACTCCCACAGGGTCTTCCAGGCCTAGGGAGGTCTTCTTTCATCATCCAATAGATAATAATAAATAAATATGATTCTCAAATAATGTGCATATGGATAATGAAGGAAAAGGCTCAACAAGAATACTTATAGGCCATGACGATATCTATACCTAAAGTAATAATTTAATAAACAATTAAATAAAGTTATCTCATTTGGCATACATGACGTCACGAAATCGCACCATGGCAAGTCAAAAGAGATGCTTATATAATCTCCAAGAAAACCTATATGAGCATATTTTTGTAGGCTATTAGTAAGAGTAGTTTAACTAAATAAATATCTAACCTAAAAGAATATTTAAATTACCGTGTATAACCAAAACAACAAACAGATGAAGATTGTTGAGCACTGATTTGACCACCCGAGTAAACCACAAGTGAAGAAGAAAGCAACATGGCGGAGGTGAGGGTATGGTTGAGTGCTTCCCTTCTTTCTTACCCTCTGTCTGCCATCTCTCGCATTTACAACACACATCCTTCAGGCTTCAACAACAGCCATAGGTAACGTATTTATAATATGATGGTTGAATGGGTGTTGACGTAAGAGTATATAGAGAAAATAATGTGATGAAGGTTGGATGGTAGGACATTATCGATCATATTCAAGAACATTCATGGTGCATACGATGGCTCCATAGACGAACGACATTACGAGTGGTGACATAATTATTGGTCCGTATGCAAGAACATGGTAAAGGTACAGAAGTGGACCTTACTGTATAATAGATATTTTACTGTCATTACCCACTATTTCGGACCATTCTAAGACACTTTTCTTCTATGGTTTTTCTTCCTCAAATGCCCCGTTTCCAAGATAGGTCATATTCAAATGGGGCATTTTGAAATTAGCCTGACCTTACTTGACCTAACCTAACCTAGACCGCATCAGACTACCAGGACCTAACCTGGGCAAACTACCGGAAAATAATCGTGATAAAGTACAATAAATGACAGGGGTAAAATATTAGGACCCAGCCGGATCTGGCAACACTGCTGAATTAAGGTCCACTTCTGTACTAATACCAAGAACATTAAGTAAATATTGAAAGAATTACCGGTATTGCGTACGGGTTTTCTACCTTCATTACCCACTTATTTAGACCATTCTAAGACTATTTTCTTCGCAAATGCCCCATTTCCAAGATATTCAAATGGGGCATTTTGAAATTAGCCTGACCTTACCTAACCTAGCCTAGACCACAGCAGACTACCAGGAAATAACCGTGGTAAAGTACAGGAAATGACCGGGGCAAAATACTGGGACTTAGGCGGATCTGACAACACTGCTACAAAACGGTAATTCTTTCAATAAATACCGAACATTCATGGTGTATACGATGGCTCTCTAGACAAACAACAGAGCCGTCGTTCAGTACCACTTAGGTTACACCATCGTATACACCACGTATGTTTTTGAATATGGCCCATAGAGTGGTGACATAATGGGCTGTATGCAAGAACATTCGTGGTGTATACGATGGCGTGGTACTGGTACGATGGCTCTCTCCCTCACTTCCACTCACAGTAACTCCATCCTCTCTCTTCATTCTCACGTTACCAGACTTTCCTTCTCTTTCTCTTTTAACCTCCTTCCAGAATAATTTCTTGTTTTCTGTAAATTCTCACTCAGCTTCCTACCAAATTCCTCATCCACTCTCCTTTTACTCTCACTCACCATTCTCTTCACTTGCCTCTTACATACGGGTACATTATATTCTCTCTTCCACCTCTCTTTCACTTCCTCTGTCATGTTCCTTCAACCCTCCTACTGTACTCCCATTTAACCCTGACCTTAATCCTTACAAAGACCGCAAAATGGTCAGAGCATTGAACTATTCCTCTCACTACTTTGTCATCCATCACATCTTTCCGTAATCTTTCATCCACAGCTACATAATCAATTAAACTCTTGTTCTCCTCTATCATCCCTTCTCCTCCATGTATATCGATGTATCATCTTGTGCTCAAAGAAGGTGGAGGTAATGTACTAAAATTGTACTACCATCTATACTGGTATGTGTATGAGTGATGGTCAGGCCATTTGTCACCCATACAGTACTGGCTGTCTTGCTCAAAGCCGAGTTTTTTTTTCATTAAAGTAATATATGAAATCTCATTTATTTATACTGTAGTATAATAAACCCAGTGTTGTGCTTTATTGCAGAAATGACATGGGCACTATGTCTCATCCACCCCCCCCCCCCCCTCATCTTGTGTTGTCCTAACTACAGACCACATATATATGGTCTGTGGTTAGGACAATGATGATTTCTGTGCCTTGTGTCTCGTGTGATGCAGTACAGGGTAGCCACAAAAAGGTGAGACACTTTTACCTATTCGTATTGTTTTATTTTTACATTCTTTACTATGGAGTTGTGTAATCAGAATTCTACTACAGTTGTGTAAGACATTGTTCAATTAATGGAGGGAATCACAACACCCCAGGACACAGATTGGTGAAAAAATATGGAGTGAAATTGAGTATCGCTGATTTAGTCCATGCCACAGATGTGACATACATTGGATGTCTGTGAAGGTGCATAGTAAAACTTCATAATGTGTTGTATGGTGATGTCATCCATTTGGTGAGATTTAATAGAATGTTGCAATGCTTTAAAGTTGTATAACATGCATTTTTGGATGCCCTGTACAGTACATTTATTATTTATACTTTTCTGTGTGGTTACATTGATATTGTAATTTACATAGTATATATCTTATCAATTCTATCTTTGCTGGCAGAGTGGTAAAAGGAAGCAGCAAGTTGTGACTGATTAGTGCTACAAACAACCCAAGTTGCCCAGGGGGACTGTAGGATCTGCTCACTTTTTAGTTGATTTGACGAGATCTGCCCACTTGGATTAAAATTCCACGTGAGGTGTACTGCAAGCGGAGGCTTTTTTCAACTGCTGTGTGGGCCGCCAGCACATGGGGGTGCATTAACCCTTTGCATGCAGCAGTCTAAACTCCCTCCTCCTTTATGGTCTCGTGGAAGGTGCAGCCCCACTTGTAGCTCTTGTGGTAATGTGGACTTGGGCCCACAGCACTGGCTGTGGGATCAAAGACCTTCCTCCCCAATCTCCCTGACGGTCGGAGGCCCACAGACTCCCTGGTCCAGAAAGATCTGGTCCCATCTTCCTGGGATATGCTTTGGTAGCCCAGGCATATAGGGCCAACCCCTCCTGCATTTTAATTTGTTTTTTAACTTTTGACCAGAGCATACCGGGGGTCTGTGGGGCAGAAGGCCATTCTGCCCTGGGAGAACATCAACAACAACAATGTCAAACAACCTAAGCTCAAGATAATCTGCTGCATCAATTCACCAGCTAAGAGGCCATCGCCTGCTATTTCTACCTAGCAACGTTGGTGCTGTACAGTATTAGTTCATGTTGATATTTTAATTGTTTAAGGTGGTTGTATATAGCCAAAATATTCGTTACTTTGCAAAGATATTTATCTGTAGGAATCCAGTTCATATGAGAAAAAGGACAGGTATCATGAGAGAGTTAGTTGGTCCTGCAGAACAGTGTGTGTACTAAGATGGTTTGGACAAACGGATAAAATGAAGAGGATAGTAGGATTGAATGAGGGAGGTGTGAGGATGAAGGTAGGAAAGGCCCTAGGGTTTAGATGAGATAACTGTAAAAATTCTGAAGCATTGGGGGTAAAGCAATATTGGAGTTGATGTTGACTTTATGCAACTTGGCTTGGCAACAGACAATCATTGTGCCTCTATATAAGGCTAAAGGGATTAGGGATGAATGTAGTAGCTATAGGGGAGTAAGCCTCCTTAATGTGCCAGGGAAGGTGTATGGGACGATTCATAAGCCCCTTCCACACGAGTGGCAAAAGACGGCGGGCAGACACTGTTACCATTTTGTGGGTGGGTGGTAGGCACAAGTGGCCAATGGCTGCTGGGGACGGTGTGATCTGGTCAAACTGGTAAAGGGCAAGAGAAATTTCACTCAGTTGCCCGTTCCCGCCGTGTTTTTGCCTAGTGTGGAAGGGGCTTTACAGAGAGATTGACTGAAGCAACAGAGCAAAAGGTCAATGAGGAGTAGAGAGGGTTCGGAAAGGGTAGAGGCTGTACGAGTCATTGCAGTCAAAACAACAGTGGAAAAATAAATACCTTGGGAAAGGTAGCATTTGCTTATGGACCTTTGGAAGAGGCATATGTTAGGGTTAATATGAGGCCTATGACATATGTGCTCATGATAATACTGTGTTGGTGGGCGCCTTCTGGAAGGGATTGAGGCTTTTTATATGTATGTGTTCGGGTATAGGGTGGCCTGAGTATCAGTGTAGGTCTGAAACAAGGATGTGTCATGTCACCGTTGCTTTTGGTGCTGTGTTGTTGGCAGAGAGTGAGAGGTAGTTGCAAAGGGTGGTGGATGAATTTCAGAGTATATATATATATATATAAGAAAAAAAACTAAGGTGATTGTTGGTAAAAGTAATGTGATGGTCTTTGAGAAGACCGAGATTGAAGTTATGGTTTTGCAACAGCCAATTGGGAAAGGGTGCCTACTGGGACTAAGTGTGAGATAACCTTTGAAGGTGAGAGGATGGAGGAAGTGAAGGAGTCCCTGAGGAAGGCTGTAGCTTGGACCGGGTCTTTCCATAGAGTCCTTGTGGGAAGTTTGTTGTGTAGTGAAGTCTTCCATATTGTGGGTTGCTGTGTTGCATTCTGTATAGGCAATTCAGTCTTTTCTGATGTCAGCAAAACTAGTATTTTACATTGAACTTACAGTAATTGTCATCCACATCTTTCTTAATTCAATTTATTTTTTCCAATCCCTTTTCTTTGTATTACATTCATAGATGTTTTTTTACACATTTTAGATGTGGTTCAATAAACTGAAGACATTTTTTCTCTTAATTCTCTTCCATTTTATTTAATTATATATACTTATTAAACAGGATTAATGAGTTATATAAATATAGTTTTTTATTGCACATTATGTAATGTACAATATACAACAGTATCTCATACAAGAATGTAGAGTCCTTGACATTAGTGTTGAGGCGACACACAAGGGGTTTACTAAACTTTAAATAGTTACCTGATGTGACAAAGGTATTCTCCACTGCTACAATCTCTGGAAATAAAGAGGATGGGTGGGGTGGGGGGGTTAGAGGGATCACAAATACAGGGTGGTACAAAATTTTGTTCTTCAGGTAGACTACTGTCTGAGAGGTAACGACTTCTGTAGCCATCCTGTACACACACATACAGGATGGTACAAAAAATTGTTCCCTACAGGTGGATTGCTGTCTACTTGTGGGGTATCAACTTCTGCACCACCCAGTGCACAAACACAAGTGGTGTGGTGGTGACCCAACATTGGCTGAGGTCACCCACCAATCAGCACTTGGACTGACTGGGGAGAGAAGAGACATAGGAAAGCTGGCAGAGAGAAAAAAGAAGCATGAGAGGAAGCAGGTGGGAGGGTATAGATCACCCTCTCCCTGCGACCCCCCCCCCCCCCCCCAGGAAGAGAGTGGTCAGCTCTCTCCCTCCTCCCATCCCCCCACATCCCTTCCCAAC
The DNA here is from genome assembly GCA_033782935.1 of Petrolisthes cinctipes. Taxonomy (NCBI): domain Eukaryota; kingdom Metazoa; phylum Arthropoda; class Malacostraca; order Decapoda; family Porcellanidae; genus Petrolisthes; species Petrolisthes cinctipes. Next base: position 8,348 of record JAWQEG010002426.1, on the reverse strand, counting down.
CACACCAAGTGTGGAGACACACAGGCATGCAACCTTGTACACACACAGGGGTTCAAAATGAGGAAGAGTTGATTAGTAGTAATGTTAGAGATGTGAGAAAGGCACAAAGATGGAGTCTAAGTGGGGGGGAAAAGAGGTGGTGGTGGAGGAAAGGAGAGGGTGAGGCTGAAGCGGTGAAGACTCTGCCAACCTGGAACAAAGAAAGAAACCCATATTAATAAGTTACTCTGCTCTATTATAACTGCCTCATCAATACATATATGTACAGTATCTGCTAACCTCACTAAGGGCCATAGATAAGAACATATCTTGGGTCCCAATGCTCGGGGTATGAAGCCCATAAATTTTATACTGCGGTCATACCCCAAGCATCGCCATGAGAGTCAAGCCTAATACAGTCTAACAAACTATGCATTCCTCTAAACTGTAGCACAAAACAGACCACATAATGAGCTGGCAAGTTATTTGGCACAGTTTGGAGGAGTTTGTAAAGGTGTATGGAAGTGATGGCAGACCAGAGTGGAAGAGTATGTGAGGGGCAGAGTAGGGCTTCACCAAGTAAGGAGGGAGTGTTGGAACAGGGAAAACTCCCTCCAAGGGGGTGGCCACAGCAGAAGTGTCTCCAGTTTTCCCTGTTCCAACACTCCCTCCTTACTTGGTCAAGCCCAACTCTGCCCCTCACATTTCTCTCCTTTACATACTCTTCCACTCTGTTCTGCCATCTAACCGGAGGTCTGCCTCTCACACCAGGTCCCACAACTTCACTTCCATACACCTTTACAAACTCCTCACCTTGCATTCTCTCTACATGACGAAACCACCTGGTTCTTCAGATAAAAACATAAATACTTTATCTCAAATAACAGTAGTGAAAAGTGAATAAATGCTCCTTCTTATATAAAGAGGAATATCATAACTAGTGTTTTATTGGCAGACAGTAAGTTCCCACAACCATTTCAGATGAAGCTAACTGCAATTGGCAAAACTTGTTACTTGTCAGCCAATCAAAGTGGTTATAATTATCGTTATGGATATTTACCATCGGCAACAGAAAAATAAACTAGTCAAGCCCAACAGTCCTGCAACATCTTTAAATGAAACTGGGCCTCAAAGAATGATGCGATACTATAGCTGCTGGTTTCTGTGATACTGTAACATAAAAGTCATTCACAGGGCTCGCTTTCTTTCACCTGATGCAGGACTTTTGACCATGACCATACATACATGCACACAACTACTGGAGGCAATGATACAAACAAGCGTAACTCACCAAGTAAGGTCGCCTCAACACTTGCAATACAAGCATAATAAACTACAATGAGTTCTTCCAAAGTGTACGAGATACTAATAGTGTACCAAGCTAGTCAGGATGAAGCAACAATATTTGAGGAAAGGGAGGAACACAAACTAGGGGTCATATACTCCAATATATATATAGAGAGAGAAAGAACAATTTGGCTTGAGGAGAATTGGACATAAAAGAAAGCCTACTAAAGTAAAGACAGTAGAGGTGGAACGAAAGACATGAACATGAAGTACCAATGTGAAATACCATTATGGAAAGAGATACAGGGACACTGTTGCTTCATCCTTTACAATTGTAGAAATAACCTAAATAAATTAAGGAATGGAGAGATGGGCTACGGGTTCTGTTCATTATTTCTTGGGCCAGGTGGGTCAACTCAGGTCACTTGGCTGGCAGGTGATCAGGGAGTCAGGTGAGTCATCTTGGGTGCCTGGCTGGATGACCATCTTGAAGTCAGGTGGAGACACATGAATGAATGTTGGTAGCTGGCCAACAAATGATAAAGGAGCCAGGTGAACCTGGGTACCCGACAGGCAGATGATCATAGAGTGAGATGAGTAGTGCAGCCAAATAAGTTAACTTGTGTCCCTGGTTGGCAGAACACAAGGAGTCAGACTTGGTTTTATAACTCACTGGGAAAGAAGAGACTTCATTATTATACATACTGTATATATGTTACATAAATATCGTACCCTGTTAAGAAAGAATTTCTGTTCATAACTGTATAAACATGATTATACAGTAATGTCATTAAATTTACATGCTAAATTACACTTATATACTGTATATACATTCCATAACTGACGGGCAAAAGAAAAGATTAGCAATTAGTCAATTTACCGATCATGACAGAGACGGAGAGACAAAATTTGACCCAGAACAGCCAAAGACAGTGGCCATCACATCAGTAGAGAGGCAGTACTCATAAGGCTACATATCTGTAAAAAAACAAACAATAATCCTCCATTAGCCAAAGCAAACAAAATAGACTACATTTATAATGTATTACTGTATCTGTCTAACACCAAAATAAAAAAGTTCACCAATACTCCCAATTCTTTCATAATCCTACTGTCCACAATTGGTCAATACTGTAACACTCTACCTTCATCTATCATTTCCCCTGACGCACCTTCAAATGCAATGTGTTTAGGCACTTCAAATAAAAACTGGGCATGATTTTGAATCTTCCTTACACTTTTTATTTAACTGGCTAGAATATAAAATGGGCCTCTAACTCATAATCTTCACTTTAATATTAAATCAAAACCATAATAAAAAAAAATAAGGATAGCCCACATCTCTACTAGGTTGATAACCAAGTGTTCCAGTGCCAATACTGTATTATGTTTACCAACAAACGTTTTCAGGAGCTATTTTGCCCTTCACTTAAATGTTCAGAGCTTATACTGTACTATAGGTACTGTACAGTTGAGCAAGTAGAAAGTGCAAGGAAAGTATGGCTGTATATGGCAACATCTGGCAGTTTTTTGTAGTAAGCCCTTGTTTGTAACTTTATGAAGGAATCACTATGAACCCAGAGTCAATGTAAGGTGAAACGTGATTGGCTGAACTTTGAGTGATGGTGAAGATGTTGACATATATAGCCATAGTTTTCTTGCACTTTCTACTTGCTCAACTGTAACATTGTTCTGTGACTATACATAACATTACATATGATATTCAATTGTCACTACCTACAGAACCCTGGTGTAAAGAAATAATAAGGTAGGCCCACATTAATTTCCAGAGACTGTAAAGGACACTCAGCCTGTTTTACCCTTACTGATTGACAGTTTAAATAATCCAACTGACAGCTTCAATAAGTGTAGTAAACCCATGCTCAGAGTCCCTGACTTACCTAATTTCTTCTACATGCCTGAGTTACACAAGTTGAAACAATTTCTTTTCAAAGTTTGCAAACAATCAGTGTCAAATTCAATGGCTTATAGATCTACTTTGTATCTCTAACTATATCCCCTTGCTTTTCTGAACCAATCCTATCCCAAATTCTATTACCATAACACCCTATTTTATCAAAACTGAAAATAATCTCTGGATACTGGGATCTGTGATAAATTATTTTAGCTATAAGTATTTTTATGCCTTTCTTTTACCTGTACATCTTTATATAACTATGGTTTGGCAAGGATATAGACTTATAGAGGGACATGGAGAAAAAAATAATATACTGTAGTAAATTTCTAGTACCTGTGATGGTAAGAATGCTCATTTCTCATTCCACAGGCTGATCAATATGGTATGGTAGCAGCAGTTGTGTGAATGTGTGGTGGTGGTGGTGGAGGTGGGACAGTGGTAGTAGTTAAGTTGTAGTGGTGGTGGTGGTGGTGGTGCAGGTTGTCCAATTGGTGGTGGTGCAACGGTGGCGGTAGTGTTGTTGTTAAAGAATGACAGTAGCAACAGCAGCAGTAGTCACTTTGGGTTGTACTGAAGTGGTGGTGTGGAAGAAGGTATATGATTGTCTCGGGCACTCAAGTCTCACCTGATGACAAAACACAATAATCTTCAATGACACATACAGTCCTACAACAACATGAATACTTGAAATTGCATCGTAAGTGTTTGGAAACAGATGTAACAATAATGTAAATTCTAGCTACTCAACCAATGCCAAAAGTAAATGAAGTACTCGCTACAAGACAGTAATAAAATCTCGAATAAAAATAAATTAATAAAGATAGTAAATATTGCCAACTGGTTAAGGGAGAACAAGACACCTAAAGAGTCGACTGGGTACTTATTTATATACACGTTACATAAAGGACTCAAAAACTACACTCCCAATGTTGATGATGTATTACGAGTGTCAAAATACACTAGAAAAATCATACTGGTTAATTAAGTAGGTTTTTTTTTATTGTCCGATGGTAGACAGAGAAGGAGGGGGGGGAGGAAGGAGGTGGTGGGAGAGGAAAATCAACATTACATATATATATCCATTAACATACTGGGATATATTTTGGCACTAACTGGGTAAAAAATTATGATGAAAATGACCACCGAATCATCTTACAGGGTTATATTATGGGGAAAAATCTGGGTGTGTAATGTGGATGATAAAAATGGCCGCCGAATCAACATACAAGGTCATATATTTACAGGAATATGAGTAAATATGATAATAATGGCCACCACATCAACGTAAACGAGTCTATTTCTGAAGGAAATGTGACGGCAATAACCACCAAATAAACTTACATGTGTGATTTTTCCGAGGAATATGAGTAATTATATGATGAAAATGACCACGAGTTGGGTGCAGTATAAGTTTGACAATCTTGACATCCTAGGCTATAGATGCATGAACCAAACAAACAACAGTATAGACGATATGAAAGTATTTGATTATCTTTGTCCCACTGAATTTTGGCATCAAATACTTTATAATACTTTACTAATCTGCTACTACCGTTCCTCTTATACAATCATAATAGAAAAGGGGATATAATATTATGTTATAACAGAAAACTTTTATGGGAAAAAAATAATACATTATGATATAGAATTAATAAGTAATCGAAACAGTTTGCCTTCATGTGTTATATATTCTCGGTTTTATATTTAATTAAAGGGCATTGAAAGGGATTACAGTATATTTAAAGGGCAATGAGAGCCACATCAGTATCTTTGAAAAATTATGAAAAGCTCCTTATAGATCTACAGTCTACAGTATATCAGAAATAATGAATCACGCAAAACTACCAACAGCAGGTGATTTAATTAAGAAGATAATTTGGAGGGCTGCTGATTCCTCCATGGCAGGAAATAATTAACAGATGATTTCAGTTTGAGAGTTGGGAGGGTTTGGTTTATAAAATAGTTTGAAGGAAAGCAGCAGCAGCAGGTAGCTCTCCATTTCAACCCCAAATATCGTACGTCCCCTTTATCAAAATTAAATGTTTCATCGAAGTCAAAGGTGGAATATGGACGGTTTTTTTTTTTTGTCAGTGCTTACAAAATGTCATATAATAGAAATCAAGGAAAGTGAACGATTGCCAAAATGTACACGGTAAAAAAAATTACACACAATGAAAGAAATTACACAAAATCTAGACAAAAACACAAATATGAAAGAAAAAATCCAAATAATATATACAAGAAATTACACAAAATCTAGACAAAAACACAAATATGAAAGAAAAAATACAAATAATATATACAAGAAATTTACACAAAATATAAAAATTACTCAAAATGAAAGAAGTTACAAAAAATGAAGGAAGTTACACAAAATTAGTGAAGTAAAAAATGTGACTATAGACATTTTCTAACAGCAGAGCTATATATGAATAGTACCATTACATTTCGTGGATATAATCATTTTAGTTATAAATGTTCAAAATGGAAAATGCATAGACGTGATATCACAAGCTTAATTGACTCACTCCTGTAAACAAAAAATATAATATTAGTACATGGTAAACACACACACACACAGAGAGAGAGAGAGAGAGAGAGAGTGGCATTTCCCTCCTTCTTTCTTCCCCCATCTATCCTTTCCTCCAGTGATTCTTTGTACTCTTTCTTCTCTCCCTCCCTCCTTCCCTCCCTCATTCTCTCAGGTGAATGTACAAAAAACGAGGGTGGGGAGGTCACACACACACACACACACACACACACAAACACACACACACAGGCTTGGTAACAGTGGTGGAGAGGTAGGAGAGAGAGGGAGGAAGGGTGGAGGGAGAGAGGGAGGAAGGGTGGAGAGAGAGAGGGAGGAAGGGTTTGGGCCAGGGAGAGGTGGGGGAGGAGGCAGGAAAAGGGAGTGAAACAGAATGAAGATCTTTTACTGTAGTTACCATCCGGCTCAGTCCAGTCCAGTGTGACCTCTCTCTCTCTCTCTCTTCCTTTCCTTTCTTCCATTCTCTCTCGCTCTCACATACACACTTCTCTCTCTCTCTCTTCCCTATTCCTTTCCTTTCTTCCATTCTCTCTCTCTCTCTTACCTATTCCTTTCCTTTCTTCCATTCTCTCTCTCTCTCTCTCTCTCTCTTCTCTCTCTCTCTCTCTCTCTCTCTCTCTCTCTCTCTCTCTTTGTACCTATTTTACTATCTACAAATAATTTTATCTATCTATCTACCATCTATCTATGCCTATCTATCAATATTCTCTCTCTCTCTCTCTCTCTCTTCTCTCTCTCTCTCTCTCTCTCATTGTACCTATTTAATAACAACTTACAAATAATTTTCCATATCTATCTATCTATCTCTCTCTCTCTCTCTCTCTCTCTCTCTCTCTCCTGGACGTGAAGGATAATAAAAAGGATGGAAAGAAGGAAGGAAGGAAGGTTAATAATGGAAAATGGAACGGAAAAAGAAATGAGGAAAGTAGGGGAGAAAACAAAGCAAATGAGAGAGAGAGAGAGAGAGAGAGAGAGAGAGAGAGAGAGAGAGAGAGAGAGAATATTGATTGATAAGCATAGACAGATGTGTAGATAGATGGGTAGATAGACAGAGAAAATGATCTGTAAAGAGAGAGAGAGAGAGAGAGAGGAGAGAGAGAGAGAGAGAGAGAGGAGAGAAATATTGATAGATAAGCATAGACAGAAGTGTAGATAGATGGGGTAGATAGACAGAGAAAATGATCTGGAGAGAGAGAGAGAGGGAGAGAGAGAGAGAGAGAGGAGAGAGAGGAGAGAGAGAGAGAGAGAGAGAGAGTTGCACACTGGAATATCACCGTTCCCAGTGAACCTTGGAACACACACACACACACACACACATGAGAGTTGAAGGGCTACTGATTCCTCCAAACTAATCAGGTAAACAGATACTTAATACTCGTAAAATTGGAGTATTGTCTCGTTTCCTGGAGTAATTTGGAGGAAGTAGTAGCCTTCAAAAAAAAAAAAAAATAGTAATACAACAACAACAACAACAACTACAACAACTACTACTACTGACTACTACTATTACTGCTGCTACTACTACTACTACTATACCTACAACTACTGACAACTAAATAATAATAATAATAATAATAATAATAAATACTAACTACTACTACACTACTACTACTACTACTACTAATAATAATAATAATAATAATAATAATAATATTACTATAACAACAACAACCAAAAACTACTGCTATCACTACTACTACTATTATACTACTACTGTTTACTACTACTACTACAACAAATAATAATAATAATAATAATAATAATAATAACATTTTGGTCTTCCTGGTTGGTATGATTAATTAAGATGAGATATTTATTGGTCATATATAGGTTTTGGAGGTCACAATGTCAAGGTCATTCACGTGTGTATGAGGTCAATTACCATACATACATACATTACATATTATACAGTACACACACACACACATGTACAGATCAGTTATATTACATATATACATACATACATATGTGAATATTTCAATAGGTCAAACACACAGACACACACACACACACACACACACTAACCTTTTCGCATGGTAACACAAGATCTCTCTCTCTCTCTCTCTCTCTCCTCTCTCTCTCCTCCTGCCGTAATTCCATCTTTCATTACCCTCCTCCTATTCTTCTCTTCCTCAGTCCATCCTTCTCCTCCTTCCTTCCCCTCTGTCACTAACCTCCTCTGGCCCTCTTTTCTTCCTTTCCTCCTTTCCTTCCTCCCTCTTTTCTTCCTTTCCTCCCTCCTTCCATCTCCTCTTTTCTTCTTTCCTCCTTCCCTTCCTCTTTCTTCCTTCGCCTCCTCTTTTCTTCCTTTCCTCCTTTCCTTCCCTTCCTCTTTTCTTCCTTTCCTCCTTTTCCTTCCCTCCCTCTTTTATTCCTTTCCTCCCTCCTTCCCTCCCTCTTTTCTTCCTTTCCTCCCTCCTTTCCTTCCCTTCCTCTTTTCTTCCTTTCCTCTTTTTCCTTCCCTCCCTCCTTCCTTCCTTTCCATCTTCCTTATTTAGCACCTGTCATCATTCCTTCCCTCTTATTTCCTTCCTTCCTTCCCCCTCCTTTTCCCTCTCTCGTAACTCCCTCCCTCCCTTTCCTTCCACCACCCACCACCTCCTCTCTTCCTTCTTC
>JAWQEG010002425.1:0-12500 GCA_033782935.1 Petrolisthes cinctipes | reverse complement strand
CCAGCAACACACCTTTACCTGCCTCTCCCCTCCTCCACACACACACACACTCACCCCCAACACTCAAGGTGACAGGTAACAAATGAAGGATGGTCCGAGGCGCCTTTGTCATTCAGATACACTACTTGAGACACCTAACGAGCTTTCCGGCAGGCGGGGGTGGGTGGGGTGGGGAGAGGAAGGGTTGGGGAGGGGTAGGGTGAGTGAGGGAGAGGTAGGGTGTATGAGGGAGAGGATGTGTTGGGAGAGAAGGTGTGGGCGAGAGGTTAGAGTGGGGTAGGAAAAGGTGCAAGAGGATAGTAAACCTGGGAGGAAGGAAACGGGGTTAAAAAAAAGAGGAGTTTTGAAAATATCCAGGGAGGAGAAGGGATTACAAATAGTGGGACTGTAAGGAGGAAAGAGCTTATATGGAAGAGAGGAAGAAGGCTGCAAGGAGGAAAAGGGATTACAAGAAGAAAATAAATAACAAGGGAGAAAGAGATTACAAGGAGAAGAGTGATTACAAGGAAGAAAGATATAACAATGAAGAGAGGCGTTGCAAGATGGGGGGACTGCAAGGGGAAGAAAGCATTGCAAGGAGAGAGGTGGTGGGGGTAGGGTGGAGATGGAAGGGGAAGTGGGGGGGGGGGTGACTTTGGAGGGAGGGAGTGGGGGGGGGGTGACTGGGGAGGGAGGGGAGTGGGGGTGTGACTGAGGAGGGAGGGTAAGTTGGGTGTTACTGGGGAGTGAGTGGGGGTTGACTGGGGAGGGAGGGGAGTGGGTGGGTGACTGGGGAGTGGGGGTAGGTTGGGTGTTACTGGAGAGGTAGGGGAGGGGGTTGTGAATGGGGAGTGGGGGTGTGAATGGGGAGGGAAGGGAGGGAGGAGTGACTGAGAAGGGAGGGTAGGGAGGAGTGACTGGGAAGGAAGGGAGGAAGGGAAGGGGGGGGGGTACCTCCAGCACCTCCAACTGTGTACCTCAGATTGTGGCATTTTCACGGAGTGGCCTCCCGTGATGGCCATACTTCTTGTGGAGTGGTCAGCCACTCTTTGTTTACATTCACCCACCTGAGTTGCTTCCTCTTTCCAGCCATCCACTCTTGTATTCACCCACCTTCTTTTCACTCTTAATTTCATCCACCTGTTTCTCTCTACTCTTGCATTCACTCACTTGTGTTTGTCCACTAATGTACAACTAATGTTTCTTGCTACCTACTCTTTCATTCGTCCACTTCGCTTGATTCCTTTTGCTATAAACTCTTACATTCACAACCTATTACTCTTCACTCATTTAAACATCCACCTCCTCTTTTCATTCCCTCAGTATTTCTCTTCTTCCATCGTTTTACATCCCATTCCATTCTTCCCTTACATATATAGTACTTACAGCATTTCCTCGACCATTATTTACCATCTCCCTTTTCAGGCCCAGACTCCTACTCTATCTCTAACTATTTATTTATCTATCTCCATCTCTCTCCTACAGGGGGCGAGAGAGGATGTCAGACGGTGAGAGAAAAGGTGTCAGCGAGTGGAAGAGCTTGTCAGAGTGTGCGAAACTACACGAACATCACAGTGGTAGGTGAGGGAAGGTGGGAGGAGGAGGAGGAGGAGGTGGTGCGAGTAGGTGGGTGGAGGAGGTGAAGGTGGGTGGGAAGGCAGGGTGAGGTGAGGGAAAGTGGGTGGAGTGGTGAGGGAGTAGGAGGAGGAGGTGAGTGGAGATGCAGGCAGGGTGAGGTGAGAGAAGGTGGGTGGAGATGCAGGGTGAGGTGAGAGAAGGTGGGTGGAGTGGTGAGGGAATAGGTGGAGGAGGTGAGGGAGTGGGTGGAGGAGGTGGGGGAGTGGGTGGAGGAGGTGGGGGAGTGGGTGGAGGAGGTGGGGGAGTGGGTGGAGGTGAAAGAGTGGGTGGAGGTGAAAGAGTGGGTGGAGGTGAAAGAGTGGGTGGAGGAGGTGAAAGAGTGGGTGGAGGAGGTGAAAGAGTGGGTGGAGGAGGTGAAAGAGTGGGTGGAGGAGGTGAGGGAGTGGGTGGAGGAGGTGAGGGAGTGGGTGGAGGAGGTGAAGGAGTGGGAGGAGGAGGTGAGGTAGTTGGTGGAGGAGGCGAGGGAGTTGGTGGAGAGGCGAGGGAGTTGGTGGAGAGGAGGCGAGGGAGTTGGTGGAGAGGAGGTGAGGGAGTTGGTGGAGGAGGTGAGGGAGTTGGTGGAGAGGAGGTGAGGGAGTTGGTGGAGGAGGTGAGGGAGTGGATGTGGGTGGGTGTGTGGGTGAGTGATCAAGTGGAGTATGGGTGAGTGACCAAGTGGAGCGTGGGTGAGGGTGTGGGTGGGTGAGTGACCAGCTGGATGAGTGGGTGAGGGAGTGGGCATGTTAATGTGTGAGCGGCGGGGGTCTAGTGCGCATGTCTGTTACCCCCAGCAGGCTCTCTCCAGGGGTGCAGCTCCCCCCCCCCCCATTCCCCTCCCCATGTTCCCTGTCCCTTTGTAACCCCCACTACTCCTCATATTCCTCTTCCTTTCGTACTCTTCCCTCCTCTTCTCATAATATTCCTCTTCCTTTCGTACTCTTCCATCCTCTCCTCATAACATTCCTCTTCCTTTCGTACTCCTCTTCCTTTCGTACTCTTCCCTCCTCTCCTCATAATATTCCTCTTCCTTTCGTACTCTTCCCTCCTCTCCTCATAATATTCCTCTTTCTTTCGTACTCTTCCCTCCTCTCCTCATAATATTCCTCTTCCTTTCGTACTCTTCCCTCCTCTCCTCATAATATTCCTCTTTCTTTCGTACTCTTCCCTCCTCTCCTCATAATATGCCTCTTCCCCTCGTACTCTCCCTCCCAATACTCTCTTTCTTCTTTTTGCCTCTTATATCTTCTTGTTCATTCAAAAATCTTCTTCCCATCTTATTTGTATTGATTCCCTGCAATTTTCCTCTCCTTCACTTCTCCTCCCCAAATTCCCTCTTCATATTTTATCCATCTCACTTCATTACCCTTCTTTCCATCTCAGACTTCTACCATAACACACTTCCCTCTTTCATTTCGTCAATCATCTTCCCAAGCCCCATTTTTTTCCACTCTCTTCCCAAACTTCTTCCTCGTAGTCTTATAAGCATTAACATTCTCTCGTCCGTCTCCCAAAAATATATTCCGTTTATCACAGTATATATTGTCCTTGAAGTATAACTAACCTCTTTCTTGACACCACTATATATACATACTCCTTTACGCCCGCAATTCAAACTCTTGCCTTAAGGGGGTATATAGCACATTGTTTTGGGTGGTAAATCTGGAGCAAATGATTCCTCCAGACTATTCCAGGCAACAGGATATCATTATTTTTCTTCATATGGGTCTGTTTCCCGGCATACATTGGAGAAATCAAGGCGCTCCAGTCTATCAAAAGTATACTATCCCCTTAAAAGTATATATATCCATTCTGCCTTTGTATTTACACCGCTAATTATCACGAGTAAATCTCTCCTGACACACTTAACACAGTACAGTCGGCCTCACGAATTGGTACACAGAGCATTAGTTATAAGGGGTCTTTATTCTGCACATACTGTAGGCATTGTTCTTCTAACTGATTCAAGTATTAGCTAAATAACATTACTAGAAAAGTTTGGTGTTAGGAAATTAATGTACTAAATTTTCTAGCAGTTACGAATATTTGATGTCACAGTGGTGTATACGAATTCCTGAGGCCGACTGTACATCCTGCCATTTCCCTACACATGCATTGTATATATTCCTATTAATTATGCAAGCCAGTTCCAGAATGTAACATGCACTCTATGATTATCCTCTCCAACTTCTACTCATAACTGTGACTGGTGAACTACAACACACTGGATTCTTTAAAAACAAACAATTTCCTACAGGTCCAATATTGCATGCACTTAAGGGGGGAAATTTTATGTTGGTAAATCTGGTGTAACTGAATCCTCCAAACTATTCCAAGCAACAGAACAGACATTATTTTTGTTCATCTGGTCCTGTTTCGTGGCATACTTTGGAGGAATCAAGGCACTCCAATGTAACAAAAGTGAATTACCCCCTTAATTAAGAGTTAGAAGGAGACTTGGGAGTAAAAGAATCGACATCACAACACCATGTTTACAAAGTACGTGTATTTTTCCCTCGGTAATGTTTACACTCATATGTACAGTCGGCCTCAGGAATTCGTATACACCACTGTGACATCAAGGGTTCGTAACAACTAGAAAATTTAGTACCTACATTATTTTCCTAACATCAAACATTTCTAGTAGAGTTATTTGGCTCATACTTAAAGCAGTCAGCAGAACAATACCTACAACATATGCAAAGTAAAGACCCCTTTTAATTAACCAATGCTCTGTGTACAAATTCCTGTGGCCGACTGTATGTACAAGTATCCTGACGAAGGGTTGGTATTCCAGAGTTGACAAGCCGTGTATATGAAAGACAAGTAGTACAGGTTAATAACTCTTGCATTATTGAGTGGGACATATCGTATACTTACTTGTCGCGTGTACCGTTAGTTGTATTCTGCATTCACTTCTTTAATTTACGTATTATTAACTTTTCATTTCCATCTCAGTATATAATTATGAAAGAATGTGTACTTCTAATATATTGGGAAATCTGCCTAAGGAGTTTTTGTCTGAATAACGCTCGAAAGAGAAACTAAATCAATAATGTTAATGACTCTTAAAAAATGTAAATAATCCGTCGTAAAAAGAGAATTAAACTGAATACTCTACAAAATAAACAAATAAAACACAGTAATACAATACAACCTTGATATAAAACGAGGTGGCCATTACAATATACACAACTCCTTCCTAATCTACACAGCGTAAACAAGGAAATATAGGTGTTCTTTTACTTTGGTTGAAATGAAGGGCTACAGATTCCCCCGGGCAATGTCAAGAAACAGATCCCTTCAGAATAATGAGAGGAGAGAAACTGTTTTGTGGCAGAGTTTGGAGGAGTCAGTAGCCCTCCAATGACCCCCCCCCCCTCCCCCTTAAGACCACGTGTAATTACCGTATGCTATGTTAGCGTGTTCGCATGTTCACCGTCTGGTCGCACACCCAAATTACACCCGGGCTCCAAGCTAATGAAGTCTAATTAAACGACGTAATTAAAGAGACAGATTAGCACGCGTGGCCCTTAATGACCCTCAATTTACATATAAACAAAGAACAAAGTAATAACAGCACTGGAAAACATGTAAAGAGTGAGGCTAAATGAGAAAAAGTATAAAAGTATATATATATTGTATAAAACACTTAGACTAACAATGGATGACTTAAAACCTCACAGGAAAACACCCGTCCATCATTATTCTATCTAAGGGTTAAGGGGGACCAAAGGGGACGCGATTTTTCGGGAAACTGGGAAGTGGAGGCAATTATTTACCTCCTCCTGATAGTGGTAATTATAGGATGGAGTTTAATTACGGCCAGAGTATAATTAAAGACGCAGCATAACTTCTACCCTCGCCTTCCCAAAGATAATTGCACTCATTATACATATATCATCATTACGGCAAAGGGGTCACAGGGCTGTATAGAAGTACATACCCGAGGCAGGAAAGTAATGTTAAGGAGGCGACCAGGGTATGTATAGGTGTGTAGGTGTGAGTATATTCAAATAAGTAAGTGTGTGTGTGTGTGTATTCAAATAAGTGTGTGTGTGTGTGTGTGTGTGTGTGTGTGTGTGTGTGTGTGTGTGTGTGTGTGTGTGTGTACCATGGTGTGAGTATATTCAAATAAGTTTGTGTGTGTGTATGTGTGTGTGTGTGTGTGAGAGAGAGTGTGTGTGTAGTTAACTGGTGACTGTAATACACCTCACCCCTACTATTTTCTCTGTGCATAAAAAAATAATTAAATAAATATGTAAGCAAATAAAACTCTAACAGTCATTCCACTCCGTAAGCACCTCCTAACAATCAGCCACATGAACAAACACATGCAAACCAAGACACACACACACACACATAAACATACAATCACTAACCACACTGCCAGTCATGCAAGCCTAAACAAGCAAACATAAAAATATACACAGAAAACACAAATACAGATACACACAAAACACAAATACAGAGATACACACAAAACACAAATACAAAGATACACACAAGACACAATTACAAAGATACACACAAAACACAAATACAAAGATACACACATATACAGATACACACAAAACCCAAAATACAAAGATACACACAAAACCCAAAATACAAAGATACACACAAAAACAAAGATACACACAAAACCCAAAATACAAAGATACACACAAAACACAAATACAAAGATACACACAAATACAAAGATACACACAAAACACAAATACAAAGATACACACAAAACCCCAAATACAAAGATACACACAAAACACAATACCAAAAAAACACAAAACACAAATACAAAGATACACACAAAACCCAAAGATACACACAAACCCCAAAATACACAAAAACACACACAAAACCCAAAATACAAAGATACACAGAAAACACAATTCCAAAAAAACACAAAACACAAATACAGAGATACACACAAATGAATTCACAGCCAGCCAGCGCCCCACCCTCATTGCCCCCTTCCTTCAATTGCAGTGGGTAAGGAAGGAAGGGGGGGGGGGGGGCGACACCAACACCCCGCGGGGCCAAATGTGTAATTATACCCGGCAATTACACCAAACAAGACCCAAAGTTCCATTAGCAATAAACGTTAACTAAATTATCCTTCACTTTGGCCATTGTTGCTTGGATTTATGTGCTGTGGTCCCATTATATACTGAACGTGAGGGAGCCACGAGGAGAGGAGAGGAGAGAAGAGGAGAGAATTGGAGCCTCACCAGTATAGCAGAATTAAAAGTATAATTTTCTTACTCATTTCTCCTCATCTTCTTCAGTTAGTTTCCTTTTCTAATTATTTTTTTTTCTGTACGGTAATCCTATATTTTCGATTTTTCTCTTTTTTTTTAATATTTTTTCCCCTTTATTATTTCGTATACAAGGAGATAAGAGGAGTCTCTTCGTGACGCCATGTGACGTCACGTGCACAAGAGGGGAGAGTCGACACCCATATAAGGAGACACGAGGGGGGGAGGGGCTTGTGACGTCATGCGCAGTAGGGTCCCGTTTTTGTAAGAGAGTGTCCCGACCAGTTGTTTGTTATCTGAACACTGAACATCATATTGCAGTGAAACGCTTGTAGGGACAATGAAAGTTACACACAGATAAAGGGGGCCGTCTGTTGTTGCCGAATTGAAGTCTACGTAGTCTTATGAACAATGCAAAGAAACAGATCTCCTTCGCGTGTACTGAAGTGATCCGTTTTCTGGCACAGTTTGGAGGAATCAATGTACTCCATATTGTCCAAACCCAATGTCCCCTTAAATGTTTACAGCAATACGAGATATGGTTGGTTGGTTGGTTGGGTGGTGGGCATTACAAGGGTCTGCAAGTAACAGGTTTTTCCACAACTGGCTAAACACTGAGGGTGAGAGATGACGACGTCTGGCAGGATAATTTCACCATCAGAAAGCAATCCCCCCCCCCGCAAAAAAAAAAAAAAAAAAAAACTAATAAATACAATATAATAATAAAAAAAAAAAGTTAAATAAATGAACTGAGGTAATGGAACAGAAACTACAATTACGTTTAGAAATTAGTCTGATATTAATGTGTTGGGAGGGAAAATTATCAAGGAAATCGTTTTAATTTGGACCTTCGCCCGCCGTGATAATTCCCAAGACATCAGTACTGAACCCCTAAAGCAGTACTGGATTATATTAATTAAATTGTGTTCTCGATGGTGCCAGACGATAATATTTGGCACAGCAAAATACTGATACCGTAACAAAACATATATTTATCTCGCATATAGTTGACTAATATATGAAGTGTATAATATCACAGTCTGCATCATTTAATTTTTAGTTCTCTGAAGTACTTGATAATTAATTGATTTTGGTATGAATGTTGTAAATGTCTGAATCCTGAGGAGCAATATTCACCCCCACCATCTCCCACATACAAAATTACTTAAGGGACCCTGTGATCGTGGGTGAGACCTGGTGGCTTCTGATTCCTCCTGACTATACCACGAAACAAGCTCCTTTAATGTAGGTGGTGTTTCGTGGCAATGTTTGAAGGACTCATTAACCTCCAATTTTCTGACTACAGCACGGGGTCCCTTAATTAATGTTTCCACTTACTGACAACCTACCTACCTACCTACCTACTTATCTACCTACCTACTTACCCATCATGGTCTACTACACATTCACACTTCCCCTAGGCTTTTTCTCTCTAATTACCTGTTCTTATAAATATTTAAATAACCATCTCCCACTGTTTTTAATTCCTTGAGTGTTTCGTCTTTTACTTTCCTTTCCTCTCTCAGGTCTTTCTTTCTTCTGGTCCTCCCATCAGTCATCTTATCTCCTTTGTGTTTCATCTCATCCTTCTTCGTTTTTTATTTCTGCCCACACATTTATCTATCCTCTGTTCGTCTCATCTCGTTCCGTTCATTTCCCATTCCATTTTATTCCTATCCTCCATCTTTCAAAATTGTTATATATAATAGTGCAGAACATCCTTCTCTCTCTCTCTCTCTCTCTCTCTCTCTCTCTCTCTCTCTCTCTCTCTCTCTCTCTCAGTGCAGAGAAGGAACACGAGGCGGTAATGAGGGAGGCTGACTCACGACCTCATTCAGATATGCATAAGTTGAGTTGGCCAGCCCAAGACTCATAAAGCCTTTCCCTCAATCCTTCTCTCCTCTTTCTTTCCCTTCTCTGTCTGTCTGTCTTGTTCCTTCATTTATCCACTCTCTCTTTTCCCTTCCCCCTTTTTTTTTTCCTTTTTCTCCTTCACCCTTATTCCCCCAATCTATAGTAACCATAGCATAATCAAACAGACTCGCAAGGACCAACATTTCTTTTGCTGTTTGACTATCCTTTATATTCCTTTACATTATTTACCCTTCCCTACCATTCCCCCTTTTGTCTCCAGTCATTCCTCTTACTCCTCTATGCTCACCCTTTCCTCCCTATTCCTTCTCCCCCACCACCCCACCATAAACGCCTCCTGCTGCCAACCATCCCCAACCCTCCACTCTTCCCTCATCCTCCATTCCCCCACTATCCCCTCCTATACCCTCCCCCCCCCACACCCTCCCCATAAACGCCCTCCTGCCCCCTAACCCCTATCACTCTCCACCAGTTCCCCCACACCATCCCTCTCCACCAGTTCTCCCACACCTATCCCTCTCCGCCAGTTCCCCCACACCATCCCTCTCCACCAGTTCTCCCACCCCTCAAACCCTCTCCACCAGTTCTCCCTCTCCCTCAGTTCTCCCACCCCTATCCCTCTCCGCCAGTTGCCCAAGCCAGGTGAGAAGCAACTTGTAATGAGTGCAAAGGCTACACCCACCCAGACCAGATATGCAAACCAGTCGCATTCATAAAACCAGCAGTAAAGACGGCGCCCTCCTTACCTCCCTCGCTTATACTCCCTCACCATTCTCCCTCCCTCCCTCGCTTATACTCCCTCACCATTCTCCCTTCTTACCTCCCTCGCTTATACTCCCTTCCTACCTCCCTCGCTTGTACTCCCTCCCCATTCTCCCTTCCTACCTCCCTCGCTTATACTCCTTCACCACTCTCCCTTCCTACCTCCCTCCTTACCTCCCTCGCTTATACTCCCTTCCTACCTCCCTCGCTTATACTCCCTCCCCATTCTTCCTTCCTCCCTCCCTCCTTACCTCCCTCGCTTATATTCCCTCACCACTCTCCCTTCCTCCCTCCTTACCTCCCTCGCTTATACTCCCTCACCATTCTCCCTTCCTACCTCCCTCGCTTATACTCCCTCACCATTCTTCCTTCCTCCCTCCCTCCTTACCTCCCTCGCTTATACTCCCTCACCATTCTCCCTTCCTCCTTCCCTCCCTTACAGTCGAACCCATCCTCCCTTATCATCCCTCACCACCTCTCTCCTTACCTCCCTTACAGCCGGACCCATCCTCCCTTATCCTCCCTCATCACCTCCCTCCCTCCCTCCCTCCCTTACAGCCGAACCCATCCTCCCTTATCCTCCCTCACCACCTTCCTCCCTCCCTCCCTCCCTTACAGCCAGACCCATCCTCCCTCCCTTACAGCGGGACCCATCAGCTTTTATCCTCCCTCATCTCCCTCCCTTACCTTCTTCCCTTACAGCCGGACCTCCCATTCTCCCTCACACGCTCCTTCCTTCTCTTCCTTATGCTCTAACTTCCACCTTTGTCCTCCCTCACCTCTCTCTCTCGTATAGTTACACTCCCTTACTCTTTCTCTCCCCCAACTTATCTCCCTCCCTTACAGAAATGGCTCGATCCCTTACTTTCTCTATTCCTTGTCTCATCCCTCTCATCTTACTTTATTCTCCCTCACCCCACCCCGAACTCCCTGACTCTCCCTACCTCCCTCCCTTCCTCCTTACCTCTGTCCACATCCCTTACTCAATTCATTCTGCCCCTCCCCCTCACACACCCTGATCTGGCGAGCGCACTCTAATCACTCCCTCACTCCCTCCCTCACTCACTCCTTACTGCCCATTCCACTCCTCTCCTTGACCTTCCCTAACCCCCATCTTCCCACATTCTACCCATCCCTCATCCCTATACCTCATCTCATACCCTCCATTCTAACCCACCCTCACTCCATGTGTGTGTGTGTGTGTGTGTGTGTGATGGTCCTAGAAAATACAATCATAGCTCCAACCACACAATATAATATAAAACAAAACTGAATGAACAGAAAAAAAATTATACCAACTAGATTAGAAGGAAAAAAAAAATTATACACCAGCGAAAGAAAAATCGAAAAAAAACAACTTTGCACGTGATAAGCCAAATAATGTAAATATATTGACATCCTCATGATACTGATTATCTCTCGTGTGTGTCTCATATACATACCAGACCAACGGGCTTTGGGGTTCAGGCGCTCACACACACACAAACCAGTACACACACCTATCACACATGCAATCCTGTTCAGAGTACACACGATGACACAGACATGTATGTTGACAAATGGGTGGCACAGATGAATATAAAACAAGACATAAAACAGATATAAATAACTGAGTAGAGTAAGACACTGTACACACACACACACACACACACACACACATGACAAAACGTTGGCACAAATGAATATGAAACAGACATAAATGACTGAGTAGAGTTGAATATTGTACACACACACACACACACAATGACACAAACACATATGACAAGAGTTGGCACAAAGACTGAGTAGAGTAGAATACTGTACACACACACACACACACACACACACACACACACACACAAACACACACACACACACAAGGATCACGTCACACAACACCTCCGTCATTGGTTTAAACTCGTTTGCTCTAAGTTGAAACATGATAAAAATATTACAACAAAAAAGACGTCAACAACAAGTCTTTTACCCTCCCTCCCTCCCTCCCCATATCCCCCCATCCACGACCCCCTCCCTCCCTCACCTACCACGACCCCCTCCTCCCCTTCCACGACCTCAACCCCCATCCCATCCCTTCCCTTCCTTTCCACTTCCAAACGGACTGTGGTGGTGGTAGTGATGGTGATGGTGGTGGTGGTGGTGGTGGTGGTGATGGTGTGGGTGAGGGTAGTTAGAGAGTTCGTAGGGTGGTAACAGTGGAGGTGGGATGGATAGTGTTGTTAGTAGGGGGATAGTAGTGGTGGTGGTGGGATAGTGGTGATGGGGGGAGAGTAGAGAGTTAGTGGGGGTGTGATGGTGGTGGTGGTGGTAGGGATAATGGTAGTGGTAGGGGGATAGTGGTGATAGTAGGGGGATAGTGGTGATGATAGGGTGGTAGTGGTGGTGGTAGTGGAAGAGGTAGTGGGGATTGTAGTAGTTGTGGTGGCAGGAATGGTGGTGGTGAAATTGAGGGTAGCATAGTAGTAGTAGTAGCAATGATTAAAGTGGATAGTGAAGGCAGTGGCAGTGATGGAGTAGAGGGGGTATAGTAGTAGCAGTGATAATAGGGAGTAGTGGAGGCAGAAGGTGTAGTTGTAAAATGGGTAGTGGTACAAGGGGTAAGGGTGGTAGTGTAGGGTAGTGGTAGTGTAAGGTAGTGGTAGTGTAGGGTAGTGGTAGTGTAAGGTAGTGGTAGTGTAGGGTAGTGGTAGAGTGGGGTAGTGGTAGAGTGGGGTAGTGGTAGAGTGGGGTAGTGGTAGAGGGGGTAGTGGTAGAGTGGGGTAGTGGTAGTGTAGGGTAGTGGTAGAGGGGGGAAGTGGCAGAGTGGGGTAGTGGTGGTGGGTGTGATGGGGGTAGTGGTAGTAGTGGTAGTGGTAGTAGTGGTAGAGGGGGGTAGTGGTAGAGGGGGGTAGTGGTAGAGGGGGATAATGGTGGGTGTGATGGGGGTAGTGGTAGTGGTGGGTAGTGGTAGAGGGGGGTAGTGGTAGAGGGGGGTAGTGGTAGAGGGGGGTAGTGGTAGAGGGGGGTAGTGGTAGTAGT
>JAWQEG010002424.1:7500-52233 GCA_033782935.1 Petrolisthes cinctipes | reverse complement strand
CTCCCCTTCAATACCCTCCACTTTTTTTCACCAGCATTAAAAAAAAAAAAAAAAAAAAAAAAAATAATAATAATAACGTGGGACATCTTTAAGGACCCTGTGAACGTGTATGAGACCTGTTGGTGATGGTTTCTGATTCCTCCTGACTATGCCACGAAACAAGCTCCTTCCATATAGCCTAGGTGTGTGTGTGTGTGTGTGTGTGTGTGTGTGTGTGTGTGTGTTTCATGGAATTATTTGAAGGACTCACTAACCTCCAATTTTCTGACTACATTACTTGGGTCCTTAATTAACACACACACACACACACACACACACACACACACACACACACACAGGCTATTGATAAACATATTGGTTACGAATAGCCTATAACCTATACTGTTGATAGTACAGTTGGTAGCATAAGTTCGCTACATTTCCACCTGCAAAAGTATGACACTATTAAAATACAGCAGAGATGATAGACATACATACAGTACATACTTCTCATAAGGTAAATTAATTATATATACACTTGTTGTTTGAATAGAAAACTGGTCCAGAATGTAACTCTTTTTTTATCTGGTCAAATTTGCTGATACAAGTATATATTTATTATTTGGGATGGACACGAATTTATGCTGTCGACTGTACCGGTTTCTTTGTAGGCTAGACGAGAGAGTAATTTCTGTTCTGTCACTCACACACACACCCAGACACACATAGCTAGATTCGTCCTCGCTGTCTTCAATTATTTTTTCTCCCTATTCCTCTCTCTCTCTCTCTCTCTCTCTCTCTCTCTCACACACACACCTAGACAGATTCGTTCTCACTGTCTTCAATCATTTTTCCTCCCTATTCTCTCTCTCTCTCTCTCTCTCTCTCTCTCTCTCTCTCTCTCTCTCACATAGCTAGATTCGTCCTCGCTGTCTCCAATTATTTTTTCTCTCTATTCCCTCTCTCTCTCTCTCTCTCTCTCTCTCTCTCTCTCTCTCTCTCTCTCTCTCTCTCTCTCTCTCTCACACACACTCACATAGCTAGATTC
This sequence comes from Petrolisthes cinctipes, assembly GCA_033782935.1. Taxonomy (NCBI): domain Eukaryota; kingdom Metazoa; phylum Arthropoda; class Malacostraca; order Decapoda; family Porcellanidae; genus Petrolisthes; species Petrolisthes cinctipes. Next base: position 51,206 of record JAWQEG010002424.1, on the reverse strand, counting down.
GTCCTCGCTGTCTTCAATAATTTTTTCTCCCTATTCTCTCTCTCTCTCTCTCTCTCTCTCTCTCTCTCTCTCTCTCTCTCTCTCTCTCTCTCTCTCTCTCTCTCTCTCTCTCACATAGCTAGTTTCATCCTCACTGTCACCTATGATTTTTTCTCCCTATTCCCTCTCTCTCTCTCTCTCTCTCTCTCTCTCTCTCTCTCTCTCTCTCTCTTTCATTCTCTCTCTCTCTCTCTCTCTCACACACACACAAGGGGCAGAGGTGACACCATCCTACAAAATGCTTGAGCGAGACTAATATTTACTTTACAGCTCGAGTAAATGTTTATTCAAAAGGGAAGGACCTCACTTGGGAATGAAGAATGACATGATAGAAGGAAGGAAGAAAGGGAGGAAAGGCAGGGAATGAAGAAGGAATATAGAGTGAAAGGAAATAAGGAATAAAGAATGGACTGAAGGAAGGAAGGGAAAGAGGAAGGAATTGAATGTGAAAGGAATAGAGAAATGAAGGAAGGAAAGGCAGGGAAAGATGAAGGGATTGAATGTGAAAGGAAATAAGGAATAAAGAATGGATTGAAGGAAGGAAGGGAAAGAGGAAGGAATATAGAGTGAAAGGAAATGAGGAATAAAGAATGGATTGAAGGAAGGGAGGGAATAGAGGAAGGAATTGAATGTGAAAGGAAATAAGGAATAAAGAATGGATTGATGAAGGAATATAGAGTGAAAGGAAATAAGGAATAAAGAATGGATTGAAGGAAGGAAGGGAAAGAGGAAAGAATTAAGAGTGAAAGGAAATAAGGAATAAAGAATGGATTGAAGGAAGGGAGGGAAAGAGGAAGGAATTGAACGTGAAATGAATAGAGAAATGACTGAATGAATGAAGGAAAGGCATGCAAAGAGGAAGGAATATAAAGTGAAAGGAAATAAGGAATAAAGAATGGATTGAAGGAAGGAAGGGAAAGAGAAAGGAATAAAAAGTGAAAGGAAATAAGGAAGGAAAGACAGGAAAAGAGAAGGAATATAGAGTGAAAGGAAATAAGGAATAAAGAATGGATTGAAGGAAGGGAGGGAATAGAGGAAGGAATTGAATGTGAAAGGAAATAAGGAATAAAGAATGGATTGAAGGAAGGAAGGGAAAGAGGAAGGAATATAGAGTGAAAGGAAATAAGGAATAAAGAATGGATTGCAGGAAGAGAAAGAGGAAAGAAAATAAGAGTGAAAGGAAACGAGGAATGAATGAAGGAGTGACGTCAGGAAGGTAGAAAAGGATATAATAAGTTAATGAAAGAATAAATTTTGAGAGAGGGCTAAAGATAAGATAGGGGATAAGAGTGAATGAAAGAAAGAGGAAATACTGAATGATTAATGGTAAGAAATGGAGAGAAGAAGAATCGAGTGAAGGAGTGAGGGTGTTGGAAAATAAAAATTAAAAAAAATGAGAATGCAAGTCAGTCCTGAAAAGAATAGGAGAAAAATGGAAAAGAAATTGCCTTGGGAGAAAAGGAAGGTGTGAGGAAGGGAAGGAAGGAGGTCAGGAAATAAGGGACAGGGATGAAAGAAAAAGGAAAGATGAAAGAGGGGAAAGAAGGGAATGAAAAAAGAACAACACATAGAAAGAGGGAATAGGAAATAAGGGACAGGGATGAAAGAAAAAGGAAAGATGAAAGGGAGGAAAGAAGGGAATGAAAAAAGAACAACACATAGAAAGAGGGAAGAGGAAATAAGGGACTGGGATGAAATAAAAAGGAAAGATGAAAGGGGGGAAAGAAGTAAAGGAAAAATAAAAAAAGAACAGCACATGGGAAAAGGAAAGGAAGGAGGGAAGGAAATGAAAAAAAGAGAAAAGGAGGGAGAGATGGAAAGGAAAAATGAAAGGACAAGGCATGGGAAAGGGAAAAGGAAAGGAGGGAAATAAGGAAAGAAAAAAAAAGAGGGAGGAAAGGAGGGAGAGAAGGAAAGGAAGAAAAGAAGAAAGGAGGGAGAGAAGTTAAGGAAAAAAGAAAAGAAAAGAAAACATGGAAATAGAAAAGAGGAAAGGAAAGGAAAAATAAAAAGAGAACAAGGCATGGAACTAGGAAAGGAAGGAGAGAAGGAAAGGAAAAGGGAAAAGAGTAAAACACATGGAAATAAGAAAGAGGAAAGGAAAGAGAGAATGAAAGGAAAAAAATGAGGAAAGGAAGGAGAGATGAGGAAGGCAAAAAGGAAAGGAAGGAGAGAAGGAAAGGAAAAAATGAGGAAAGGAAGGAGAGATGAGGAAGGCAAAAAGGAAAGGAAGGAGAAGGAAAGTAAAAAATGAGGAAAGGAAGGAGAGATGAGGAAGGCAAAAAGGAAAAGAAGGAGAGAAGGAAAGGAAAAAATGAGGAAAGGAAGGAGAGATGAGGAAGGCAAAAAAGAAAGGAAGGAGAGAAGGAAAGGAAAAAAGGAAAGGAAGGAAAGAAGGAAAGGAAAAATTGAGGAAAGGAAGGAGAGATGAGGAAGGCAAAAAAGAAAGGAAGGAGAAATAAGGAAGGCAAAAAGGAAAGGAAGAATAAAATAAAATATAATGATAATAATTGACCCAACACAACAGACTAATATTATATCAAACCTGTTACTGTTTTATGTGAAGCCTAATGTCAAAGTTGTTTCGTAACATTTGGTGAAAGAAAAGAAAAGCAAAAAAAAAAAAAAAAAGTATCCGAATTCGCATTGGTACAAATTGCTACCGAGTTAATTATACACTTTATCATCCGGGATTCATTAGTCAGTGATCTTACGGGTACGGTGTGTGTGTGTGTGTGTGTGTGTGTGTGTAGTTGCCAAAGAAACGAAAAAAAAAAAAAAAAAAAAAAAACGGGAGTGTGTGTATGTGTGTGTAGTTCCCAAAAAAAACGAAATAAAAAAAATGTGTGTGTGTGTGTGTAGTTCCCAAAGAAACGGGGGAAAAAAAAAAAAACGGGTGTGTGTGTGTGTGTGTGTATAGTTGCCAAAGAAACGAAAAAAAAAGAAAAAAAAAAAAAAAACGTGTGTATGTGTGTGTAGTTACCAAAGAAAAAAAAAACGTGTGTGTGTGTGTGTGTGTGTGGTTGCAAAAAAAAAAAAAAAACGAAAATAACACACAAAAATACAAACTAACGGGAGTGTGTGTGTGTGTGGGTGTGTTTGTCAAAGAAACGAGAAAAAAAATCAAACGCGACTGTGTGTGTAGTTGCTAAAGAAACGAAAAAAAAAAATAAGAGGAGGGGGAGAAGAAAGGGAAGGGAAGGAAAGGGAAGAAAGGGGGAGGGGGGAAGAGAAGGAAAGGAAAGGGGAGGGGGAAGAGAAGGAAAGGGAGGGGAAGGGAGGGAGCGGTAAGAGAAGAGAAGGAAAGGGAGGAAAGAGGAGAGAAGAGAATAGAAGGCTGGAAATAGTAGGAAAGAGGAAAGGAAAGGGAAGGAAAGGGAAGAGAAGGAAAGGAAGGGAAGAGAAGGAAAGGAAAGGGGAAGAAATGGAAGGTAAGAGAACAGGAGGGAAGGATGGATGGAAGGGAAGGGAAGGTAAGGTAAGAGAACAGAAGGGAAGAAGGAAAGGAAGGGAAGAGAAGGAAAGGAAAGGGGAAGAAAGGGAAGGTAAGAGAACAGAAGGGAAGGATGGAAGGGAGGGGAAGGGAAAAGGAAATAAACAGAAGGGAAGAAGGAAAGGAAGGGAAGAGAAGGAAAGGAAAGGGGAAGAAAGGGAAGGTAAGAGAACAGAAGGGAAGGATGGATGGATGGAAGGGAAGGGAAGGGAAGGTAAGAGAACAGAAGGGAAGGATGGAAGGGAGGGGAAGGGAAAAAGAAATAAATAGAATAGAGGAAGGAATGAAAGGATGGATGAGATACGTAGCCTACCCAGTATTTATAGTGCCCCTTTAAAAAAAACCTTCCCTTCACATTATATAGGCTAACCAACCACCCTTAAAGACCCTGTGATCGTGTATGATAATTTGGAGACTTCTGATTCCTTCTGACTATACCACGAAACAAACAAGCTCCTTCCATATAGGTGTGTGTGTGTTTCGTGGCAATATTTGAAGGACTCGTGTACCTCCAAAAATTTTCTGACTACGCTACAGGGTCCCTTAAGGTGGTATATAATTCTTTTTTTTGGTACATTGGAGTGCCTTGATTTCTCCAAAGTATGCTAGGAAACAGGACACACAGATGAACAAAAATAATGGTGTTCTGTTGTTGCTTGGAATAGTTTGGGAGGATTCAGTTGCTCCAGATTTACCAACACAAAACTTCTCCCTTAATATAAGCACACACACACACACTAGCATAGAGGAGGGGGAAGGGGAAGGGGGAAGGTGGGGGAGGGGGGAAGGAAGGGAAGGTGGGTGAGGGCGAGAGAGTCACCCTTCCTCGCCACCTTCACTCTGTTAAAGGCGCCTGGGTGTTCTGAGTGACGGGTGGAGTGAGGGGGACGGGTGAGTGTGAGGGTGACAGGTGAGGGAGAAGGGTGAAAAGTGAGGGTGAGGAGGAAGGGTGAAAGGTGAGGGTGAGGGAGAAGGGTGAAAGGTGAGGGAGACGGGTGTAAGGTGAGAGTGAGGAAGAAGGGAGTAAGGTGAGGGTGAGGGTGAGGGAGACGGGTGTAAGGTGAGTGATGAAGAAGGGTGAAAGGTGAGAGTGATGAAGAAGGGTGAAAGGTGAGGGTGAGGAGGAAGAGTGATAAATCAGAGGTGAATGGAACATGCAAATGAGACCAAAGAAAAGTCAATAAAGAAATGGGTATTGCAGTTTGGGAAAGTTCTTATGAGAGAGAGAGAGAGAGAGAGAGAGAGAGAGAGAGAGAGAGAGAGAATGAACTGGGGATGAAGGAAGAGATAGATTGTTCTTATGAGAGAGAGAGAGAGAGAGAGAGAGATTAAAGAGTCTGTTTAAAAATCCCTGCGTGGGAAATAGGCTAATAATAATGGAGGAGGAATATTCACGGGAAATTCTCACATCATCAAAAATACCAACCAACCACACACAATTTTACGCTCCAACATATTTGCGGTGGAATTTCATAAACCTCAACCATTACCACTAGGCTACCACCACTCGTATTCTCAAGAGTGATTAGGCTATAAGAGAGAGAGTGATTAGGCTATGAGAGAGAGAGAGAGAGAGAGAGAGAGAGAGAGAGAGAGAGAGAGAGAGAGATTAGGCTGAGAAAGAGAGTGATTAGGCTATGAGAGAGTTTAAAAAGATTCAGAATTGAGAGTATAAAACGATTCAGAATTGAGTATAAAAAGATTGAGAGAGAGAGAGAGAGAGAGAGAGAGTTTATAAAGATTCAGAATTGAGAAAGACTGAAGCCTGAGAAAGATTGAGAGAGGGAAATCGTATGGAAGTCCGCGAGAGAAATAAATCGTAGAGAGACGTGAATGAGAGCATGGAACCACACACAAGGCTAGGCTCCTGTATAGCCACGATCAAATAACCACCAACACTTTCCTTTCATCGTGCAAACAAATCAGTATCATATAAAAATATAATCATACAACAACAACACCTTATATCAACTCAACCCCCTCAAACAAATCAGTATCATATCAAAATATAATCATACAACAACAACACCTTATGACAACTCAACCCCCTCAAACAAATCAGTATCATATCAAAATATATATAATCACACAACAACAACACCTTATGTCAACTCAACCCCATCAAACAAATCAGTATCATATCAAAATATAATCACACAACAACAACACCTTATGTCAACTCAACCCCATCAAACAAATCAGTATCATATCAAAATATAATCATACAACAACAACACCTTATGACAACTCAACCCCCTCAAACAAATCAGTATCATATCAAAATATATATAATCACACAACAACAACACCTTATGTCAACTCAACCCCATCAAACAAATCAGTATCATATCAATATATAATCACACAACAACAACACCTTATGTCAACTCAACCCCATCAAACAAATCAGTATCATATCAAAATATAATCACACAACAACAACACCTTATGGCAACTCAACCCCCTCAATTATTATTATGAGATGCTGCAAAATCATACATGTGTTGTTCTTTAGTACCAAGATATTTACTACGATGGAAGGAAAGTGTCGGTGGATATTGGATTGTTGCTGTATCTTCTTGTCTTTATTTTCCCCAAGGTCAAAAACTATTCAATGCTTGCTGGTCCTTAACATATCCAAGTCAGCCAACATTATCCTACCTTCCTGCTAACAATACTGTATCCTATCTTCCTGCCAACATCATCCTATTATCCTGCCAACATTATCCTATTATCCAGCCAACAGTCCAACAGTATCTTATCTTCCTGCCAACATCATCCTACCTTCCTGCCAACAGTATCCTATCTTCCTGCCAACACTGTCTGCCAAAATTATCCTACCTTATAACCTTTCTGCCAACACTAGGCTATCCTACTTTCCAACCTTCCAGCCTACTCTATCCTACCCACTTTCCTTCCTACACAAACCTATCCTATCCTTCTGCCAACACTGTCCTTCTCCCACAGCTCTATGTTCCTCTATCCTAGCCTACAGCACACAGCTACACCACTTGGCAGGCTTTGGAGAAGTTGCAACCAGCGGAACATTGAAGCCAGTGAGCAGAAGACGAGACAGACTGCAGGGAATAGCAATGGTTTGGTTGGACGTGAGTGGATGGGGTTAGTACCTGGTATGGTGTGGTGTCCACAAGTTTGTTGTTGTTGTTGTTGTTGAACTTGAGGCTGCTGATTCGTCCAAACTCCACTACATAACAGCGCCTATACCGAGGGTGTCTTCTGCCAGTAGCTCAGTTTGGAGGAATCAGCAATCTCTTAATTTTTCTACATTTTTACCGGTTACAAAGAAGCCCCGAGCAACCAATGATTGATTGATTGATTGATATTAGGCACAGCAACAGCGAGGTCATATAACACCAGAAAAAGGTGATAAGAGAGGCGAGACAGCAAGCAAGAAGGAAATAAAAAGAAAAGAGGTACAGATGAAGAACTGAAAGGGAGTAGCTAGGACCAAAGGGCGCCAAAACCCTTAAAGTACTGCCCACATCATTATAGACAATATACCCGGCTAAACCAATGGGTTAAGCCTAGTCATCAGTGCATCAATTTAAATTTTGGGAACCAAGATACAGGGCCCGTATTCACAAAAGCAAAGTTCACTCAACTTAAAATTTTATTCGTAAGCAAACGTTTATTCATGGCGAGGACTAGTACCCGACACTGCTTCGAAATCAAAACAACAGCTCATACAAATAGAATAGCAAAACCATTCACTGCTTCGAAATGAACCTGAAACACTATGGTGAGGTCAGAAATGCAAACATACTAACAAGTCCAAACTCTAATTATAAGATGTTTTGTGAATACTGGCCCTGGAGTCTAGTGGGTAAACAACGTGAATCAAAATCAGGAGCTGCCAAGAACTGGGTCAACAGGGCCAACAGGCCTTCTGTAGTTTCCTAAATTCTCATGTTGACGTAGGTAGGCTAGTGCTTGTCTCTCCCACTCCCTCACCAACCTCCTATATTATGCTATAACATATTCATCTAACAAAGTGGTCTGCCTCCTGTCTCCTGGGTCAAGGGAGAGAGATGTGCCTATATTCTGATTTGTTCATTAAAGGGATTAGGCTATTTCGAAATTCTGATTGAATTTGAGGGCTACCGTATTGATTCCTCCTAACAAAACTGATTTCTTAGCCTACTCTTATACTGAAGTACTCAGCTGTTTCCTGACATACAAGTTTTGAGGGAAAATAAGTCAGTTGTTCTCCAATTCGCTGAAAATTATCCCCTTTAATTAAGTCTATTATTTCAATTATTTCACTCGGTCAAATGGAACACCCTTGACACCTAGAAAATCAACCCCGTCACCCCAGCAGTTAGGACTAAAAATCAAGTGCTAGGAAACACAATTTGAACAAAATGTTACTCACCCACCGCCCTTCACACTACATGACCACACTCCCCACGCACTACTCCCTCAACAACCATATATAACACACTTCATCACAGCCGGCTTCCAAGAAATGCAATCTGACTCGTCTGTAATATTAAGTGGCAAAGGTCGTGTCGCCTCATTCAGCACTTCTTGAAGGATATTATAAAGTTGTATAATCATCGAACAATCACAGTCACAATACAGAATTACAATAGCCTATTAATTAAGTGGACGATTTAATAAACTACTCTGGTTTTTCAGTTTACGAGGCCATTAAAGGGATGGTATACTTTTGATAGATTGGAATGCCTTGATTCCTCCAAAGTATGCCAGGAAACAGACCCAGAAAAAGAAAAATAATGGTATCCTGTTGCCTGGAATAGTTTGGGAGGAATCATTTGCTCCATATTTACCACCCAAAACAATGTGCTATGTACCCCCTTAGGCTTATAATTCCCATACTGTACAAATTAGAATCGACACAAGACAAATAATACCGTATTTTTTGGGCTAACATCAACGGGTATGGAGCTGGTGCATTCTTACCTAGGTGAGAAAAATAATAATAATACACTGTAACTATACTTTTACCCTTCCAGGAAACCACCCTAATAATCATCCCTGTCCTGACCTGAGTAGAAAGGGAAGTGATTGCCCTACTCCTCATTCAGACCTTCATCACTGTTCTACCACACGCAACCACTACTAATAAAATAACTAGCCTCTACCAAACACAACCCCCCCCCCACACACTGTACCACAAGCAACCAGTTAGTTAACCACACTCTACCACTGCTCTACCACACACAACTGCACACGCAAACACTACCACACGCAACCAACAAATAATGAGCTATACCACTGCTCTACCACAAACAACTGCACACGCAAACACTACCACACGCAACCAACAAATCAAGACAGCTTGAGGAACTTCAACAACAACAACCAACAAATCATATGCTACCACTGCTTTACCACACGCAACCACAACCTTCACTATACCACACATAACCACTGGATTATAAACTTTCTCACTGTGCCATAAGCTACCCTCCCTACAACTGCGTGTTATAGAGGCATAACTGGCATCTGCAAAATTCTCGTGACAGACGGTAATATCGAAACTATAGCGTCGTATGCAAGAACATTCATGGTGTGTGTATACGATGGCGTGGTACCGGTACGATGACTCCATAGACACACAACAGAGAGCCATCGTACCGGTACCACACCATCGTATGCACCATGAACGTTCTTGAATTTGGTCCCAAGTCCCACAAAATGGCAAGATCTCGGCGCGATATAATAGGGCGGTAGGCCTATGCAAGAACATTTGTGGTGCATACGATGGCGTGGTACCAGTACAATGGCTCTATTGTTATCCTATGGAGCCGTCGTATCGGTACCACACCATCGTATGCACCACAAATGTTCCTGAATGGCCCATAATCCTTTCTTTCCCTTGCTCGTTTTCGTTTTTTCTCATATGCTGTGTGAACATTTATCAATATTTTACCGGGATAAGATATGCAATATATAATATGGTCAAACACACCACGTCCTGACTTAAATAATAATGCAGGAACCTCAGCAAGTGTAACACAGATATCAAAATTATTGCTTATAATACATTCGATCGGCCACACTTAGAGTACTGCGACACCGTCTGGGACCCACACACTAACAATAATATCAATAAATTTGAGTCCATACAAAATAAAACTGCAAGATGGGTCAGACGTGATTACAGACACACTACATCAGTCACTTTGCTTAAACAAGACACAAAACTAGACCCATTGACAACACGAAGACAGATACACAAACAACAGATGATATACAAAATCACAAACAAGTTAGTTGAAATAGACAAAGACACATATCTACACCCTACAAGTATACGATCCACTAGAGGCAGCCACAACTTATAATACCATATACAAACAAGTTAGTTGACATAGACAAAGACACATATCTACACCCTACAAGTATACGATCCACTAGAGGCAGCCACAACTTAAAATACCATATATACCAGACAAGCATTGATTTATTTAGGCACTCATTCTCTCCGCAGCATCCAAGAGTGGAATCATCTCCCATCTCACGTAGTTAATAGCCCCACTCTTGACACGTTTAGAAATAAGATCACCAATCATTACCTCCCCAATCCTAATCATCAACCCGCAGTCCCAGACCCAATCCACCCTTATCCTAATCCTCCCCTGGATCCTTAAATCCCCCGCACAACCCCCGCATATTATGCTGCCCAATGTCACTTATAAAGTGACATTGATGCTGCCCATGAGCGGCCCTCTGCGGGACCCACAACTTGAACTTAAACTTATGAGTAGGCCTATTAATAAGATGCCACTCTTTTTCAAAATTAGGCTATCGATGATGTATACTGTATAATGGTAGCTTTTTTCCCCCACGTCTTAAATACGTAGACATCCATATTTACATCCACAATGCAATATACCCAACAAGACTTCCAACTTACCCGTGACCATTTCTACATCCACAATCCAATATATCCAACCTCAACATGACCTTTCAACTTACCAGTAACCTACATCCACAATAGAGTAACAATGCAATATATCCAACATGACCTTTCAACATACCCGTGACCAAATCCACAATAGTGTAACAAGCCAATATAACCAACATGACCTTTCAACTTATCCGTGACCTACATCCACATCCACAATGCAATATACCCAACAAAACTTTCAACTTACCCGTGATCAAATCCACGTGTTGTCAGTGACCACCACACCACCACTACTACTTTTTCTTCTTTGCCTCCGCCGCAATGAACACTACACAGTTTTCACCAACGCACCATTACTGACTACTGCATGTGGCTTACTAATAACAATGTTGTATATAGAGCAGGGACGCGTGGCTATTCAACAGGTAGGCCAGCAGGTTGTCAGCACTCACCACCAGACACACACACCATGACGGACACACAACTACTGACTCTCAAACTCTGTGGTGAGATGTCTGATGCCCAACATATCTTACGCACTTTTTTTTCTCAATATTATTAACTTTCGTTCAAGAATATAAGCTTAAATGTATCGGAAGTACTCAATTAGTAACGCATCTTACGCAAACTTAACATTAATTATAGCTGTCATGTCTAAAGGAACACAAAAGATTTTATTGCGGTTAAAGGGATAATTAAATCCATCAGGAGTTATGGCTCTATTATATACTAACATAGCAATTTACAGACTTCATTTGCATTATATAATACGGGAAAAAAATATAGATTAATAGATGCTCCACAACCAATTATCGATAATACGTCCGCCAACGTTGACCTTTTATGTGTTTATTAAGGGCGAAGTATAGTGATGGTAAATCTGGAGCAACTGATTCCTCCAAACTATTCCAGGCAACAGGACATCACTAATTTGGCTAATTTGCTGGCCCTGTTTCCTAGCATACTTTGGAGGAATCAAGGCGCTCCAATGTAACAGAAGTGAATTACCCCCTTAAAATCAGTATGAACATAGGAGTTCTACAATATAGAGCCATATTCAAGAACATTCATGGTGTATACGATGGTATGGTACCTGTACGATGGATCTGTTGTTTGTCCATGGAGCAGCCGTAGTACCGTTACCACACCATCGTATGCACCACAAAGGTTCTTGAATTGGGGTACTTATGGGTTGATTTGGGTAACCACCAGCCAAATACAAACGTTCGCTGGGATAAAAACAAATTGCCAAGAATGGTGAATTTTCCCTAGACTTGAAGAATTAGAGATACCAATGGAAAAATTATATACAGATTGTTCAAGAGTAAATGGGGAAATTTCTACCAGACGAAATATCAAAAAGATAGTAAATTTATGCTCTTGATTATAAACAGTAAGATGTGTATAGTGAAGTGAAGATGTGTATAGTGTAGTGAAGATGTGTAATTTGCAGTGAAAATGTACATAGTGTAGTGAAGATGTGTATAATGTAGTGAAGATATTTATAGGGTAGTGAAGATTTACTCGCTTAGTGTAGTGAAGGTGTGGTGTTGTGATGATGTGTATAGTGTAGTGAAGATGTGTGATATGTAGTGAAGGTGTGGTGTGTTGTGATATGTGTAGGCTATAGGGTAATGGAGATGTATATAGTGTAGTGAAGATGTGTATAATGTAGTGAAGATGTGTATAATGTAGTGAAGATATGTATAGAGTAGTGAAGATTTACATAGTGTAGTGAAAGTGTGGTGTGTTGTGATGATGTGTATAGTGTAGTGAAGATGTGTGATGTGTAGTGAAGGTGTGGTGTGTTGTGATGTGTAGGCTATAGGGTAGTGAAGATATGTATAGTGTAGTGAAGATGTGTATAATGTAGTGAAGATATGTATAGCGTTGTGAAGATTTACATAGTGTAGTGAAGGTGTGGTGTGTTGTGATGATGTGTATAGTGTAGTGAAGATGTGTGATGTGTAGTGAAGGTGTGGTGTGTTGTGATGATGTGTAGGCTATAGGGTAGTGAAGATATGTATAGTGTAGTGAAGATATGTATAATGTAGTGAAGATATGTATAGAGTAGTGAAGATTTACATAGTGTAGTGAAAGTGTGGTGTGTTGTGATGATGTGTATAGTGTAGTGAAGATGTGTGATGTGTAGTGAAGGTGTGGTGTATTGTGATGATGTGTAGGCTATAGGGTAATGGAGATGTATATAGTGTAGTGAAGATGTGTATAGTGTTGCGAAGATGTGTATAGGGTAGTGAAGATGTGTGGTGTGTTGTGAAGATGTGTATAGGGTACTGGAGATATGTGATGTATAGTGAAGATGTGTATATTATGGTGAAGAGATGTGTAGTGTAACACCCATAATTAACATCTTCACTATTAGTACTTTACGGTGTGGCATATCTTCACTACCCATACAGGGAAGGATTATGTCACATCGTCGAGAAAAGTGTGTTTACATCTTCACTATTAAGTAGAAGATGTCACTACTTTATTTTGTTATATTCCAAGATTAGTTCTAGGATGCCTACAAAATAATTATGATACAGTATACAGTATAGAGTTTAGAAAAAGATTGTAAAAGAGGGAGATAGGATTTGGGAGAGATTTAGAGAAAGGGAAGATTAAATAAGACTTGGAAGCTGTAAGGATTTTGAGCTTTCTTCTTCCTCTTCATTCTCTCATCACTTACTCAATTCCAATTCACTCTTATTCACACAAAAAACATTAATTTTACTCATCAGTCCCGGGAGGTAAGTGATCAGAGCTGAGGTAAACAGGGAATTTCTGAGTTAAAAGGGAAATTTGTGATGTTGAAGCTGGGGAAATTTTGTCAAACAGACCTGGCAAGTGGCAACACCTATTAAATAAAACTATATCTGCTTTTGAGACTTGAATGGTGAGAGTTTTGTTCTTTATTAGGGCCATATTCAAGAACATTCATGGTGCATACGATGGTGTGATACTGGTACGATGACTCCATACACACACACACTACAGAACCATCGTATATGTGTGTTATTAGTGAATATTAGTGAACTGTATTAATGAAAGCAGCACAACCATCATAAATATTAGATAAATGTTGTTGTAATACTCCATTTTTCTGTCTTCTTCTAACACTAGAGCAGAGTGGCGCAGTGGAAGCGTGCTGGGCTCATAACTCAGAGGTCCGTGGATCGAAACCACGCTCTGCTATAATGAAAGAAGGGAAAGAAAAGGGGGTATTATAGTATTACAGAATAACTTGGTTTTTGGCTAGGATTGCGCAGTGTTCCCACATCCGGTTAGGTCCCGGCAATTTGCCCCAGTCACTTTATGATAGTTTACACCGGTTACATCCCGGTAGTTTGCCCAGGTTAGGTCCCGGTAGTCTGGTGTGGTCTAGGTCAGGTTAGGTAAGGTCAGGTTAATTTCAAAATGCCCCATTTGAATATGCCCTATCTTGGAAATGGGGTATTTGCAGAGGAAATGCCATAGAAGAAAATAGTCTTAGAAAAACCGTACGCAATCACGGTGATTCTTTTAATATTTACCTATTAAACTGCTGAAACACTGACAAACTATAAGCTATTTACTGGTATCTACACAATGCTGTATCTTGCTGTGATCTTACCTTTATTCCCCACCTGCCATACCTACAGCTTCCAGTACTGTATAATGCAATATCTAATTTACATTGTAAATTTTCCAGAAAGAGATGGAAGAGCAACAAGATATGTCACAGGTTTCAGTGTCAGGGAACCAGCCCAACACTTCAACCAGCCAGCATGTCCCTATTCCACTCACTGAAACACACACACCATCACAGACACAACCTCATCAATCAATATCAAATCAGCTACAACCAGAAGAGTCACCATTAGATCAACCACCACCAACATTACCCAAATCACAGCCAGGAGAAACACCATCATTACAGCTACCATCATCATCACACCAGTCAAAACCACATCAAAAACCACAGCCACACCAACCCCAACCACCAACTCGGCAAGCAAAGACAAGCCAACACCAAGGAAAAAAGAAGAAGGGTGTAGTCGTTGAGAATCAGGAACGAATAAACTATCTTTACCAAGTCTCACGTTACCTGGCCTCACTGAAAACAAATGCCGGTGTTGAAGGGAGAGGACAACCAAATGAAACAGCCCAGACCACAGGAAAGGAAAGGAATGAGGGAGCAACACATAGAGCAGATAGAAGCATTCGAGAGAGACATGGTTTACTGGCCCTTGCATCTCAGACGGGATATCTAGCACAGGTTGTGGGACGAAAGTGTGTGCAGCGGCTGACCCCAAGCCTCAAGCGAACCATGTGTAAGGGATGTGGGATTGCTTTGGTGTATGGAGTAAATGCCAAAGTCAGGCACAGATCCCATCGCCAGAAGCACATTGTGGTCACCTGCCTCACCTGCCGCACCATCAAGAGGTTCAACAATGACCCCAAACACAAGCTCTGGTTTGAGCAGGAGGAAGCCTGTGTTTGAAATATAATATTAAAAATTTAATATAAAAATAATTAACAGTCGAGTTATTCAAGGATGATTTCATACATATAGTTTATAACACTTTTATTAAATATATATATTCCTAAGATATGTACAGATTATATAGTACTTACATGTCATTCATGGTTATACCACATACAATTTATGAAATTAAAATCAATTTGTAATAGTAATTAATACTGCCCTTGAGCTGATGAATTACCTGTGCTCATAAAATTTAGAATGCTGTCAAATATGTGAATGAAATTGTTCATACAGTATTTACAAGGTTTGTGGTAAAAAGAATATTAAAGAATAACTTTGCAAAATTCAGTAAGTAAAAAATTTTTCATTGCTTTTATTGTGGATTAAACACAACATTACATTGTTTTCTATATATTCTGTTTTTCTTATTATCCTTCAAAATGTATGGATGGGCAACTTTTCTTAGTTAATTATAGTGCTTAAATTGACTGTGGAGTATTGGCTTGCATTTCATCATCATTGCATACCTGTGAAACCAAAGCCCATCTTATGTTCCTCTCATAAGCAAGAAATGCAGACAATACTTTATCATCCACAAAGAACTTAACTATTTAATTGATCTTTGTTGGTAGAAGACACAACTTGTCATGACAACATCACAACACTCATATAACCTTGGTTCACTAAAGCCCCTTCCACACGAGGCAAAAACACGTGGGCACGGGCAACTGAGTGGAATTCTCTCGCCTTTTACCAGTGTTACCAGATCAAACAGTCCCCGGCATCCATTGGCCACTTGTGCCCACCACCCACTCACAAAATTGGTAACAGTGTCTGCCCGGCATCATTTGCCTCTCGTGTGGAAGAGGTTTAACTTATTAAACCACTATTGGGATCATCATGATTAGTTCACTATGCCAAGTTGTGAAAGATGAGATTTTCATTTTGGAATTTTCAAGTACAGTATCATGATTACACTGTATTATCTTTTTGATCTAATAATAAGGTACAGTATTCTAGTGATTACAGTGATATGGTAGAGGAAATATCCCAGGTTGCTGCATTTTTAAGTGGCAAAAAAAAAAAAAAAAATTATACAGTACAGGTATCCTTAAATTGCGTATCGGTTTAGCATTATAGAAAAAAAGAAAATTGTCTTTTAATACTGCATATCACATTAGTGTTTTGAGAGGTGGCCTACTTTATTTACAGACAAAAGAAATAGTGAGATTCTCACTTGATATAAATTGGATAAGAATTGTATATATTTAAAAAATCAGAATTGACCCCAGGGGAACACAAGGCTACAATACTGAGTCCTCCTAATTTTGCAACAAAACAGGAAATATTAATCTGTTTCTTTGTATCTTGGTACAGTTTGGGAAATTGGTAGCCCAATTATCCTTTTGCCTCTTAATCTAATTTTATAAATAAATCATTTTAAAAACCAAAGTTGACAATACAAATACTTCAGTGATGATATGGTTACCGTAACACCAATTTTCATGAGATGTATGTTGCTATGCATATACTGTACTGTAAACATTTTTTATTTGTTTAATGGGGTAAGGTGTTGATAGCGAATTGGATGCTACAAAGTCCTCCACATAGTGCCATAAAACACACCATTTATATTTGGACAGTCTGTTTCACACTCAAGTTTGAAGGAAACAGAAGCCTCCAATTCAATTAATATACAACATTAACCCACTTTAACTATAAACATTATTGTAACTATATTTGGGGAAATAGGTTGTATGCAGTTATGCTGTCCTCATTTTTACTACTTCAAAAACCATATAAAATTAGTTCTGTTACACATACAGTAAGTACTGCATTATGAGCACAAGGATTTTCCTCCCAGGATACAGTACAAACTTACAAAAATCAATGAATGCTTTATGTTTGAGGTAAAGTACACCCACTAAAAAAATTTTGTGCACCTTTGATTTAACACACCAGACAATTTGATCAAATAAATGAATGCTGTATTGTACTGCCTTGACTATATGAGCCAAAGTGTGTCCATTTAGAGAGTCATCAGACCCAGGGGTGTAGAATATACCACTAGTATTTTTAGTGAGCGTACAGCCAATGAAACCGAATTTGGAATGTTTCTGTTAGTAGAAGTTTAATGGATAAAATAATAAGTGCAGGCCAAGTGGTGTATTTGTAAAGGTTTAGGAGACTAATGATAAAATGATACAGTATAGTACTCCAGTATTATTTTATGGGCGATAGTGTAAACTTCCAATGCTGAACAAAAAATGAATGTCTAGTGTTGGTTTAGGTGTATGTAAATCATCACTGTCAATTCATATACAGTATTCCTAAAACTACTCAAAACTGTTGGATATTTTTTTGGAAATTTACCCTACTGGCCATGAAAAAACACTAAATTGTTGATCATAATTTGCAAGATTTCTGAGACTACAGTACTGATAAAATGATGTAGTACTCTACTCACTGGCAAGACATCACTGTCCCCCTCTCAAGAAACTAGTGCAGGAAGACATACCATGGGCAATAATCTACTTCCACACCTTTACTACTAGTTGTTCAATTTATCAGCATCTTTATTCTAAAAAGGAAAGTATGAAATGAATTAACTTTCAGCACACTAACTGATGAATATGTTAATTCCCAGGTAAAGGTGGAGGACAAGAATATGGGCCCATATGTCAGCAGAATTCCACATGAAATTTAAGACTGAATCCTCTGGAAAGAATGTTACACAAGAAATGTCTATCAATGGGCAATATAAAAGTTACTAGCTAATGTTACATGTTAAGGCCACCCTATGACAAGGCATCAAGTCCTTGTTGTGACTTTGGGTCAATTTCACAGTTGTGCACAGTCACTTTGTAATCACCCGAACCAAATAATCTGAACAATGTAGCTAATGATTTGCTACTGAACTCTAGGGTGGTTTTCACTAAGAAACTAAAGGCAGATACACTACTATAAATATATAATCACACAATTCCATGTAAATATATATGAGCAAATAATTATACTGTACTGTTGGTGTCTTCTGAACTCTGTGATGATAGTTGTGGGTGGTGTGGATTCTGTTCATGGTGGATACAGTATTATGCAACAGTTTTGGTAAGTTAGTGTTGATCTATGGTGTTGGTGATGATAAGAATGTGTGCTTTGAGAGTAAAAAACAAACGCTATAATACTGTGAAATTGGCCCTTAATATTCATTCTTGTCTATTTCCTTAACTCCTAGAGTCAATAAGCTTCACCTCTTGCTTCACTATTAACAGTAGCTATGTCAAATATTGTTGATTTTCTATATGATATTTTTTCTGATTTGTATAATAGTTTTCTGTGAATGCTAGTTGTCATTAAATGCCACTGAAATGAATTCTATGACTAGAAACAAGAATTCTCTTATCAGCTGTCATTAAAATATATGCAAACCTGGAACAGTACTCCCACACATACAGTACATACAATAACCAACAGGTGTACTGCTATCCCCTTTCTTTACAATGAAATATTTGGTATTATTTTTAATGGGAGCTGGATTCAGTAAATTGGAGGCTACCGTACTGATCTCCAAAACTGTGCCAAGAAGTAATACATTATTAAGTATATAGGTGATTTGTTGTGTGGTGCAGTTTTAGGGAAATTGGTATCCTCCAGTTCACTGACATAACTCCTCCTTAATCAAAATGCAAGCTGAAATTAACCAAATATTATATATACCTACTCCAGTATACCCACTGCGATGGGCAGTATATCTCGTCATAACATTCCTGTACCACTGGTTCACCTATGTGCACTGTCTTTCTTGCATTTTGGGTGAGTTGTATGAGTTGGGAATGTTTGGGGCATTGGGTTGTCCTGGTTCAGAGGAAATGCTGTTCTAAAGGCGAATGAGTCCACCTTTTTGGTGGACCAATGGCATCCCTGAGAGGAGGTTTAGAGTTGAAGCCATAGTCGCAAGCCCGATCTTCCTCCAACTCTCTCCTCTCCCTTCCATACGGGGCTTGGCGTATGCCTCTCTTCCTCTTCCTATTCTTTCTTTCTGGTGAGAGCTGGCTCTATCAAGAAATGAGAAACTTGGCATCCTCTACCACACCCTGGCCTGTTCTATCTGTCTCTCTTACTATTTCTCATTCCTTTTGGGTAACTGGTGAAATCGCCTGATTGGGTGGCACAACAGGAGAGGCAACTGTTGATGGGTTCATTGGCTCGTGGGTACCATTGAGTAGCACAACAAGGGAGGTTATGAGTTTGTTGGCTTGGGGTACATGACCGTGAGCCAGTTGTCCCCTCTTCTGTTGCCTTTAACGAAACAGATCTCACTATCTTCCTGACTCCCTTTTGGGGGTCCGAGCATCTGCACGGCTTCAGTCAACCAGACATGGGACTGCTCAGACAGACAGTCTGGGGAACTACAACAACTCCAGTATAGAAATTTTAGGAGGGGAATTGATACTGTACGCCTGGAGGCAATTGTACTGTTCTAGTTGGGTAGAAATACCTGTCATACAAACCACATACACTTTGCATCACATTTGCATAACACTTTTCATTTCATCATCACTGTTTTTGTCTTGCCATTCTTTGAACATTTCTGAGAGATTCATATTTTCTTCTATATTTACTGTATTGAACAGTATATAAGTTGTAATGCAGTTTGTACATTTTTCAGTTTCTTGAGTAAGTGTAATATGGCTTCATTTCTTCATCAAGCCATCAGTGAAGATATGTCACACAGTGATCTAAGTCCATTATAAGGCTCAGTCATGCCCAGTATCATATCACCTAAGTCAGTATCTAGTAAGTATTGCTACAGCACCAGTGCTTTAGTCATGTAATATGCATCCTTTTTCTATTTCTAGTTTTGGTTTAAATATTTCATGTCACTAATCATAACAATTATTTATCTACAATATGTTTCCATTGGTAACAGATTATGTTAAACTTCATTTCACTCTAAGCCAGGTGATCCAACTAACATAAAGATGTATGCTTCATATAAACCTTTCATAATACTCATTACCATATACAGTCATGGGTACTGCCAACAGAGTTAGAACAACACTATCAACCCTTTACCCACTCTGAATAGATTCCCAAGAAGGATGACTTTGTTGCTTTCAGCCTTTTAACTTTGGACCAGAGAGCAGTGGAGGAGAATTGACAGTCCTGTTTTGTTCCAGTTGGTAGTGTTCATGATTGTATGTACAGATCATCAGGGTTATACTTGGGTGTATACATCTGAGGAGATCCCCTGCAACACTCATACTGTATACACAAATTACGTGAAATACTGTAAAAAGCTTTCATTATTTGCTCTGATACACTGCACATCACTAGAGGCTACTGATTCATACTGACAATTGTATATGTTGGGTGGGAGGTAAACATAGGCTAACGTCACCTTACCTTCCACCTTTCATAAGTTATTAACCAGACCCGCTTCTACAGAAATGAACACAAATGTTAGTCTGGCGGGAACTGCGGAAAAATTATTTTGTTTTTTATTACAAAAAATAAGAAGACTTTATGAGGGGTGAGATGAGATAAGATTGGTGCCATTTTTCTTAGGGTAAAAGAAGTTTCTGATGTTACTGTGTTGCAGGAATGGGTGAAGTGACTATAGTTAATAAAATCGTCTTTTTCCAAGTCAAGGTAAATGTCCACTCACTTTCAGTACCAGTAACACATGACTGGTTGAATTGAATTGACGACCTTGTATGATGAGAGAGAAGTCGATAGGGAGGAGGGACAGCAAGTAAGGATGAAACAGAAGAAAATTAAAGTCAAGTGAAGAAGAAACATACATGAAATGGATTTTACCTGATATTGTCACTAATCATCTCATAACTAAAATTGCAGGGTTACCACATAAAAGTTGGACAGTTTGTTACCAAGTTACAGTACATTCTTATGTTGACATCAGCAACACAAGTCATACCATTTATTATAACACATTACGTACAGCCAGTAAATATTTCACCTGGTCTACCCTATGTCTCATTCTCACAAATATACTCAACAGTACGTCTTTATGGGGAGACACTCTTGAAGGTAATTGGAAGGTTAATGAATCCTCCAGACTATGTTACAAAACAGATCCCCTATTAGTAACATTGAGGTAACTTTTCTCCTGTGATAGTCTGGAAAAATCACAAGCCCTCTAATTTACTAAAAAAAGAGGTTCTCCCCTAAGGTGATCTTCATATTCAGCAGGTTATGTGATTTATAGAACTGTTACAATATGACAGTTCCACCAATCAACACCACAGACATAAAACATTTCTTCATCAAGTAATGTTGGGTAGATGTGTGAGTATCAGAATTATAGGTAAACCATTTGGTATATTCTCTGGCTGTACTTAGGAACTAAAAATATGTTGTATTATGAATAACTTCTTCAACAGAGCTCTCCCCTTTAAGTTCAAACATAATGAAGCTACATTTAGTGAAAGGAAATATTTTCTTGAAAGATATTTATCACTTCATATACAGGTTGTCCCATGATGAAAGGGCATTAAGTGGAAATTGATTTTTATGGTCATTTAAAACTAAAGTGATCTATGCAGGTGTTCCTGAAAACTGAAATAGATAGTAGGACAATCTGTCTACTTTTTATTTACTCTTAAATAATCATTCCTCATTCACCATTGTTAGTTGGACACTCTTGGAACACTTTGGATTCATTAGTCAACATTCAGATCTTTCCTCCACACAAACAAACTACAGTACAGTAGTCATAAAATATACTGTAAATCTTTTTCAAGTCTTGTCAGTGAATCTACATCAGGGGAAGAAAATGTTAATTGATCTTTTAACATTTTTAATTTTTATCATAACTGTAAATGTCATACTGGAATTATAATACTGTACACAAAAGTCTGGTCCCCTGTAACACTTGTACTTTATAATTATATGAATCTTGGTAATGCATCTGTTGATTCCAGAGTCACAGACACTGACAACTTAATTATACTCATCAAGTACAGTATATTGAAATTCAAGGAACATATTTTCAAGGTCTTCCAAGTACAGTTTTGAAGGCATTATAATACTGTGCTGACAACATGCCTGTTTATAGTTTCATGAAAGACATATTGTAAAAAATAACAGTAATGTCAGCACAATATACCACTGAAGGAGACAGAGAGGTGGAATAACAAGTACAGTACTGAAGGAAGAATAAGGAAATAATGAAAGGTGAGTGAAGAACTGAGAGTGAACACCTTGAGGTCAAACTGGACGAAAAACTTTGGGAATCACAGTTTTCTTTTTGTGGGGAGAACCCTGTTGTGAATTACTGCAGTGAGCTCATTACCAATGTTGCTATCAGTCTTAAATTAAATATTATAGTATATATTTCCTACTAGTGATATCAAAGCATTAAAAAGTAACAGTTTTGTTCATATAAAAAATTACTTACATGAGGAAGTTGAAGATTTTATCACACTGTGAGCCACATGTAAGAGTTAACATAGATTAGGTGATGACAACAACAACAACAAGCACCAAGGCCACATAAATGCCATACCACTTGGGGCCGTATACATGGTAACAGTACGATGACACCATAGACACATTAAAACCATCATAGTGGTACCGTGCCATCGTCAACACCATGGATATTCTTGCATACGGCCCTTGGAGTCAACCTACTAGTCGATATCATCACTAAACCCATGATATTTCTTACATATGGTACTGTAGCCCATATGATCTGTACTGACAATTCATTTCTATTCAGTACAGAAACATTGTATCAATTCATTATACACTATGTAACTAAAAAATGTCAAAAGTTGAAGACCAATAAATTACAAAATTTAAGAAAATGCCATTTGATGTAATTTTCTGCACTTTTCTCTAGTAAAAGTACAGTTCCATAGTTCTCCATGATATGTATCATCATGGCACAGGATTGTGAAGAATTAGTATCAACAATAATCATTACCTACAGAAAGTACAGTACAGTATACAGTAGACCTTTGATATAAAACAAACATACACTAGTAACCATTATTTCATTCTCTACTCATTCAAGACTCCAAAATTTTTCATTAGGCTTTTGTGATCCATTTCCAAACAGACTTAGTCATGTATTGTAATTTTCCTGTGCTAAATGACAAGCATTAAATATATTTGTCTTATCTCAAGGGTCTGCTGAATATACTTTCTAGACATTTACGACCACAAATCTCGAGTTCACAGTCACAAACATTAAAAACACTACCATTTAGAGGCACACGGCTCCACCTCAATCCACACACAACCTGAGGAAACGTTAAGTATGGACAGACTCTTGTTAAGTTCTTGATAAACACACAATCCAGATACAATCACTTCCACTCGCCACTGCACTCGCTCAATGCTTTGATCTTCTTCACACTCTTACTCAATGATATAATATAGAAACTGTACATGAAGTCCTACTATTCTCATTAATTTCCATGTTTCCATCACTAAGTTTTCATAAAGGTAGCTCATTCTCTCTTTCATTATCCGAGTCCTCCTCAAAGAACGGAGTCACGGTGAGGGAGACACGCTCAGACCTGGACCCGGACTTGAGGAAGCGGTACGAGTAGTCCCGTGCCCAACACAGTGAGCCAGTTGACCGCGCCTGTTTAAGAGAGTAAGAGAGAGTTAAAGAGAGAAAGATAGAAAAAGTGTGGAGTACTATTGGGATACCTTAATAAGTTGTCATCCAATGTTTACTTCATTATCAAACATAAATTATCCATCAAAAGTTCAACTACGTCAACTCACCTGAAGCACAGAGAAGACTGCACCAAATAGGATAAGATTGACTAAACAGATGACAGCAATGAGGGATGTGACGGAATAGAAATAAGGCTGAGATTGTAGAGCCCTGTTGTCGGGCGCATTCAGGCTGAGTGCAATCCTCCTCTTGTCCGCTGATACACTACCATAACACTGGCCTGGGGGAGTATTAACTTTGTTATTGATATGTGTGGGACAGTCTCATAGTACAAAAGGCTGTAATGCCAGAGTATAGGTGGTGTTTACAATGGTGTGGTATCAGTACGATGGCTCTACAATGTGTCTAGGGAGTCATAGTACCAGTACCACACCATCATCAACACCCCAGATATTTCATAGGCTTTTTCTACCAGTTTTATTCCTTACATTCACCTACATACTGCTTTGTATCATACACTGTATATACTGTATGGTATATATATCATCCATGCTCTCTGTGTACATGTACAATTTAAACACCAAAGTGTCAAAAGTGGTCACTCTCCCTTTCTGTAGGGTTTGTATCTCACCTGTATTCACTCTTTCTTTCCCTTGAGATTTATATCTCACCTGTAGCAGGGTCACAAGTACAGCAGGGTGTGGAGTGGTCAGCCTCAGACACCCCTTCCGGACAACAGGGACGGCATGTACCGGTGGAGGGATGTAGGGAGGCCGGAGCCTGGCAGGAAGTACACCTACTCTCTCCACCAGATGAGCAGGTGAGGCAGGAAGGACTACAGGCTTGGCATGCCCGGGCAGTCAGGTTATAGTAGCGCCCAGAACGACACTCAATACACATCCCTCCATCCAAAGTCAAGTAGTCGTGGCATGACATACAGGAATACAGTCCAGACCCTACCACCATTACAATAATATTAGGGTCATTTTATAACATTCCATCTACAGTACAATGATCAGGATAATCTTATTGTATTTATTTAACATTACAGTACAACACCAACTTTACAGTACAATTATCAGGCAACTATTACTCTCCTTATAGCTATAATATTACAACACCAATTCATAACTTATCCCAACCAAGTTACACAGAGCAAATAGTCAATTCCAAAAAAGATTGAAAAGTGAAACATTGTAACTTTAAGGTTGCATCTGTGTTGTTCCCTTATAAAACCTACCCTTGCAGGTGAGACAGTTGTGGTAGCAAGGGAGACACTCTGAATTTTCTGGGTAGTGTGAGGGAGGGCAGGAAGTGTGGCAAGAGGAATTGAGGAGGAACGAGGCATTATGGCAGGAGGCGCACTGGTCTCCTCGAGGTCCATAGCAGGTCAGACAACTCCTCTCACAGGGGGAACACACACCACGATCACTGTAGAACCTGTACCAGATATGGGGTAGTGGGAAGTTTTAATATTAAAAGAACGGTCTTATACTTCATTCATTTTTATGGACTGATGTCTTGTTTCTGTCTCAAACACTTCCTTTAAAGATTTATCATATCTGTAATAATGTTATAATTTTAATAAGTATAGGGCAGAAAGAAGTACTGAAGAATAGTACATACCAGTGACAAATATATAAACTGAATACATGTACTATAAAGAGTATGGAGGGCCAGAACTTACCCTGGGGGACAGGCAGCAATACACCGGTTATTATGTAGATGGAAGCGAGTAGCACACTGACTACATGTGGTTGGGGAAGTACAGGCCAGGCAAGATGGTGGACAGGCCAAACATCTACCACGGTCCTCATAATGTCCCTGACCACAGTCTTCCACACACCTGGACTCCTTCAGGTGGTATGGCTGGGCACAATGCAGACAGTCAGACTCACCACCGCCAGTACAAGACAGGCACGACTCATGGCATCGCTCACAACCACCGTGTCCAGATACAAATTCCTCTGTAATTTGTTGGTGAAAAATATTACCCTTTCAAAGTATAATTATTGCTTTAGAAAAGTGCATCTTCAAGGTTTGGAAAACTTCTCCTTCAATTTGTTTATAATTTAGTAAAGTAGGGAGCCAATTTACAGACCAAAGAAAAGAATACTGTCAAAGCAAAAGGAGTGACTCACCCTCACTCCCCATTCAAGCCTACACAATATTGAGATCTTCCCCTATAAGTATCACATCCACAACAAAGTGTTCATTTATATCCAAGAGAAAACTGAATAATAAAGTACGGTACACTATTATTAACACTCACTACACTAACAGGGATTTTGAGCTCTCCACCTGTAAATACCACAACCTCAACAAAGTATCAGTTTATACCCAAGAAAAAAGAGAATAATAAAATAAAGTATTACTAACGTTGACTACACTGGCTGGGTTGGGCCACACACCGGCCGCCCTTCAGTCTCCACCCTGTGACACACGACCTGCACACTTCAGCATTACAAACGTCACACCCGGCTGGACACGTCAAACACATACGATCTCCTGTACTTCCATAGGTCCCTGTAATATACACACACGTTCTGCTGTAATGTACTCTTACCAAGTTCTTGTAATACATCAATTAATTAATATTGTTGCTGCACTTTGAGACAACAGCAGACATATGATAATAGCAATTTCCATAATCATAAATAGTTAAGTATGCAATAACTGATATCATATAAAATAGATACAGTTCCTTAAATATATATACCCCTACCTTATTTATAGTAAAAGTAATACATATCCACATCCCATGCCTTAGGTAGATCATTTAAGAGCTTCCTTCAAAAAGAGCCTCCACCACAAAACTTCTGTAGCTTAAATACCATATACATACAGTACTCTTAAGGTGGTAATTCTTTTTTGGTACATTGGAGTGCCTTGATTCCTCCAAAGTATGCTAGGAAACAGGACCAGAATTGCAAAACTAATGGTGTATCTGTTGCTTGGAATAGTTTGGAGGATTCAGTTGCTCCAGAATTACCAACACAAAACTTCCCCCTTAACCTTGAGAAATATGCCTTCAGTAAACACACAAGGATCCAGGACACAAACAAACCTTCAGGGCAACGGTAAACACAGCTGCCATTATGAAGGAAAGAGTTGGATCTGCAGGAGGCACAGTCAGAGCTTCCCCCACCCACACAGGTATTACACTGAGGGAAACACGACCCACACCTGTCAAGTTGTGCACGGATTAGTCAAAACAAGTGGTGCAATACAGTCATGGTATAATGTATTAGATAGGGTTGTGGTATATAAATAATGAGTTGAAATACACTGCGTTGCTTATTGAGGTGGGTCAAGGATCTTCTATTTAAACTAAACCAAAAATATTATTGTCTTATGAGCTATGGATAGAGCTGTACATGTAGGCATAAAATTCTAGCAAAAAATATTGTGCATAAAATTCTTGTGAAAAATAGATTTACTTGTGATCATCCTCAAAAAATAGATCATGCCAGTATCACAGAGGGACGGACTCACTTGTTGTTGTCTAGTTCGTAATATCCATCAGGGCAGGTGGTAAGGCAAGTGGAGTTGACCAGAAGAAGGCGGTGTGAGCAAGCCAGGCAGTGGTCTGAAGAAGTACACTGCTCACACAGACCACCACACCTCAGGCAGCTTCCATTCACTGTGGAGCAAATACATTCACTACATGGTGTCCAGGAAATAATGTCCATAATATCAGGAACAGTATATTTTATTCAGATGAGAAATGTTCTACGAAGGTTTGGCCTATTTGCGCAGGTTACCAAGTCACATTTATTGAAGAGTATAATTGGCAATAGAGGAGTGGGGGGGTTGTTCTCATGTACACAGACCCAATCACACACTCACATACATCAACTCTCACTCTCACTCTCACACTCTCTCACTCTCTCTCACTCTCACACTCTCACACTCTCTCACACACTCTCACACACTCTCACACACTCTCACACTCTCACACACTCTCACTCTCTCTCTCTCTCTCTCTCTCTCTCTTTCTGTTTCTCACCTGCATAATAACCAGGAGGACAGGAGTGTACACACAGTCCGAGGTGAGTGACATAGAGTAGGTTGGATGGACATGAGAGACATTGGTTCTGTGCAGGGCCGGTACAGGAGGCACACGAGGTGGAACAACCCAGACATTCTCCTTCCTCTGATCCGTACGTCCCCTCGGGGCAGCTCTCTACACACTCGCTGAGACAACAACATACACTCATTTCAGTACTGTACAGGATTATTTTGGACCTCTCTTACTTGTTATATTTCACAGGTGATGACGATAAGCGGACACTAAGCCTTTAGTTCTCATTTTTCTTAATAGTGCATAGAAAAAAATGATTAAACTTTACAATACAATATAGTATCACATAATTATATATTTAAAAAAGGACCAATTCGTGGCTTTACACACCCTTCAACACTATTGTGAGCACAGGCCCGGCACTTGTCTGGTCCGGGTCCAGAACAACCACCGAGACATTGGCTGTGGCAAACCTCACTCTCAATGAACTGTGCATCTTCACCCACCGGACCCGAGATGTGGTTGGGAGGTGATATAATGTGGCCGTCCAGAGTGGCATATGTGGCATTGGGAGATGAACCAGCTGCCAGGATCTGATCTATAATGCTGTACAAATAATAACAATACAGTAATACAATATGTAATACAATAATACAGTATTACACAAATGAAACTACACTACTACACAAATAACATTAGAAATTACATATCTGGTCAATACAAAAATACTGTATAAACACTGATTCATTATCAGACAAGTGGCCAGTCACCAGTAGTCACGTTGATATACAATAAAGAGGCAACCAAACAGCAGGACAAAGAGTGAGAAAAAGTGTGAGATAGAACTACAGTATTGCCAGTTGGTTGAATGGTTCTACTTCAGTGTTTTGCTTTGCTGTCTGGCTACCTCTCTATTGTGGGTTAAGGGGATCTCATGTAAATATTTACACTCAACTCAGTACCATCAAAGTTGTCCATAATAATTGTTTGCTTTATATACCTGATAGTGAAGGGGTTGTTTGGAGGCCTACGAGAGGAGAATATAGGTGGTGGTATGGGCTGTGTAGGAAGGGAGGGACGGAAGACAGGCTGGGGGGAGTCATCTTGTCTGGCTGAATCCGTCCGTAGTCGACCGGGTCTTTCTCGTGTGCCGTGGAGAACCAACTGCCACTGAATCAACACACCTGTAACATAAATCATTATATTTTATGAATAACCACATTATTATTATCCTCAGTCAATGCTAAAGATCTATCACATCATACCTGTAACATAAATCATTATACTTTACTAATCACCACATTATTATTATCCTCAGTCAATGCTAAGGGTCTATCACATCAACAGTAATATCTTTCATCCTTCATCCTTCAAAATTTCTGTTCTTAAGTTGGAGTATTTCAAGGGACTATACTGTAAACATCTCAGAAACCTCCCTCAAATCACCAAGGGTTTAAATCAAACACAGGGAGTAAATAATGTACAGATAACTTCCTATATTATGGACATAGCCTGCTCCTGTACAGTGCTGGCGGTTGATATTGGCGGGGTAGAGGGCCCGCTCCACTAACTGGTCCCGTCTGTTCTCGCTTCATTTTCCACCAGAAACCCCAGAATATTGGCGCGGTTCGGGGTAAAAATGATAATTGGCAACTCTCCTTGGTTCTCCTGTAGGCTGGCTGGCGGTTACCATACATCAGTTTTCACGTGGGTGTTTTAAGAGGGTGGAGTAAAATTGTGTGTTGTTGCCAAACAGACTTTTTCACTTCATAAGGTGGTAGTAGTAATAGTGGTATTAGTAGTGGTAGTAGTAGTGGTATTAATGATGGCTCCTTACACACCAATCAACTGCCACACGAAAAAAAAAAAAAAAAAAAAAAACACACACACACACACACACACTAACAATGTACTGTACTTATAAATATTGCATGCATGATTTAAAACACACATACAAACAATAACAATGTACTTATAAATATTGTATGCATGATTTAAAACACACACACACATACACACACAATAACAATGTACTTATTATTGGTGAGTGTTACCTTACAATTGTTTTCGTCCATTTTATTTGTAAGTCTGTTGACATCTTCGCTACCGCGCCAATTTCAACCGCCAGCACTGTATATATTACTCAGAATATATCATGATAACTTTACTTATTAAATATAGTGGTTCATCATCAACTAGATTAATGAGTAAGGTGGGCAAGGACAGACCTGGTTTGTGAACTTGACGGGTACCAGCATTAGTCACCACCAGCCTCCATCTGCCCACGGCCTTCTCACCCCAGAAATGCACTGAGAGGAAAGGCCAGTCATCAAACTTCTCAGAAAAGACATCCCTAGGACGCTCAAACAGGAGAGTCGAGGAGGTACCTGAAATAGTTTGATACTGTAATAATAATAAAATAGCAAGTTAGTTCATAAAGGCAATGTACTACAATATTGTGTAGCTAGACTGACTCTGAGGTGTGAGGAGGTTACTACAATACAGTACTTCTTACTGTAGGGTTGTACACATTACCTGAAGGAGAGATGAGCTGGATTTTGATGTTGCCTCTGGGAAGGAAGCGAAGGGAGACCCGAGCCTGGACATGCTCAAGATAGCGCACCTCAGCTGACGTTCCCGCACAACCATCAGTAGTAATTTCAGACACTACAGATTCTCCCATCACAGTTGGTATCCCTCTGTTCAAGGCACCAAGAAAAAAACAATAAAATTGGACAAAGGTAAGTATTGGGTAACAGAAGCAAGACAATGATATTAATTAAGTTCTGTAGGCAATAACGGACATTTGGCACTTACTGTAATGACAATGGGGGAAAACAGAAGAAAACAAAAATATAAAAAGAATAGTCAGAGAATACTAGATGTGTTGGGTAATATGCAAGGGATGAAAGTGGTACCAGTACAATGACTCTGTAGTGTAGTGTGTCTAGGAAGTCATTATACCAGAACCACACCATCGTCAACAACACCATCAATGTTTTGCATATGACTCTTAACAAAACAGATTCCCTCTACTGTATAAAAAACTGGGCCAGGAAAAAATTTCAACGGGTTCGATCTCTTACCTGTCTGTGAGATCCTTGACCGTTTGACACACATGTTGAGGAGGTACTGTGATCCACTTTTCTGCCAGCTCCACCAACTTCCCAGCATCCATCAAACCATATCCAAACTTGTGGCTCACTGTGGGTTAAAACTCTTATCAGCAGCCATAACACATTGACATTATACAGATTTAATATTGATCTGATTGGTCTAGAGCATTGATCTCTACACAAAGGGTCTAAAAAAACAATAATAATAATGAACTAATAATGTGACTGGTTTATGGTATTCTTATACATATACTGTTCATAATTAAACAGGAGAGGTGAGAGGACATTTGGCTGTGACTGTACAACAAAAACTTAATCGTATCTTCTGTTCTGTTCTGCACATTACCTTCAAGAATAAGACACTAACAGTAAGATTAAACTTTAATACTATGAGTTGTAGTAGGGAAGAGAAATGCAGTAATAGGTCAATCAGATCCAGTAGTAGTAGTAGTAGGGGATAAATTCTTCTTTGTAAAATTGGAAAGGGGTACTGATTCCTCCAAACTATGCCATGCAACAAGATCCCCTATTAGTAACACTGAGGTCATCTGTTTCTTAGCACAGTTTGGAGAAATCAGTAGCCCTCCAATTCAAACACAAGAGTCGACTCTCTTAACAGAAACTGGAAACTTTTGAGTCAGACACAAAAAGACAGATAAAAGTATTGTAAACCCAAACACAGACTGAAATTATTGTTAATGTTTCAAAGAGATTTTTTTTTAACACATAAACAAGGTGATTTTTCTGTGATGTATAGAATAATTTGGTACAGTATTAGCCTAAGTAATGGATCTAAGGCATAAACAATTGTAAAAATGAGTGGATTTAACTTAATATATTTTAATATTTGAACAAAAACAGTGATTTCCTCCAAGAAGAAGTACTGGCTGATTTTAGTCACATGAAAAGTAAAAAATATTTCACCATTGTTTACAGGTTAACTATCAACTAAAAATAAACACCTTATAGCTAAAAAGACATTGGATTATAAATCTTCAAAAACATTAAAAACAGGAAGATTCCCGAGATATTCACCATGAAGCTGACTCAACCCAGAGTCAGAGAGGCAGGAGCTGAGTAACAGTAACAGTCAAACCAGACATGTGTTGCAAGAAACATTCAACCCTTCCCCAGCCCACTCCATCTTATGGGAAGTAACCGCTGTCGATGTTCTGATTCACCCAAACTTTTGTTTTCTCTTCTTTTATATGTTCCGACACTGGACATAAGCTTCATTAAGCCCGTTACCGTGGCCCAGGTCATCTGCTACTCACACACACACACACACACACATGTTATGACTTCCGAACTGGTACCCAGCCACAGAGGAATGGAAGTGAGGGTTATTCCCAAATACTGTGGCTGTAATGGTACCAGCGAGGGTGTGCCAGGAAACAGAATCCCTCCGTGTGAGATGTGTGTTTTATGATAAAGTTTGGAGGGTTATGTTTGCTTCAGTATGCCCACAACTAGTTACCTCCCTTACGGGGGTAATACACTTTTGATATATTAGAACACCTTGATTCCACCAAAGTATGACAGGACAAGGACCAGATTAACAATAATAATGGTGTCCTGTTGCTTGGAATAGTTTGAAGGAATCTATTGTTCCAAATATACCAACACTGTATTATCCCACTAAACAGGTATTAGCCGTCCTTCAAGTTGTTTTCAGAGTATAAGTAAACACTAACAATATCAATAACCATGATGACTGAGTAGACAGCCTTGGTGACTAAAATGCTGTCAGACCACATTGTCCTGGCTTTGAATCCAAGTAGCTAAGCTCTCCATACACCCTTATTATTATTACTAATTATTATTATTATTATTATTATTATTATCATTATAGGTAGCTATGAGTGGGCCCTGCTGGAGAGTATTGTTACTATACACCCAAAGTAAAAGAATTTAGTAACAAAGGGGAATAAAATTTCTATATAATTGTGTAGTGTTGGAACGAATAGGTGAAAATGCAAGATCATTTTGATTTAGGGAATACCTAGTTAACCGAGATGGTTGAAAAGGCGACGGAAGCTTTGAATGAAAGGGATGGCTAACGTTTTTAAAGATTTTATACAGTAGACTTAGACAACCAACCTTCCGACGGTGTCCATGATTAATGTTAAGATTAGGAAGTAAAAATTTGACCTGGCAAAATGCCTTATCTTAAAGCTTTAAATGAGTCAGCTGAAGACATAAAAACCATCGAGCAATACTCAAAGTGAGGCAACAATAAAGAATAAAAGGAATTTAATACAACACTATCATCAACATAGATCTTAATACATTTGCAAAGAAGGCCAATATTTTGAGAAATTGATGTGGCCACTGAATGCAAGTATAACTCAAATGTCAGTTTAATGGGGTAATGTAACCTCAGCATTATTCTGCTAGTAAACACATCAGATAGGATGTGTTAGGTAACTGTGGTAACCAGTATGAACTAGTGACTTTGTATCCCATGTTAGTGAGTTATTCACATTAATGTCCTAGTGGGTATATATAACTAACTTTGAGACTACAATGGAATAGAGTGAAAGAGAGCATAGTGAAACTTGCAACACACGTCAGATGTGTTAAAGTGTCAAGGAGGATGTTAATGGTGGCGGTACTTGACTTTACCTTCCACTGGATGCCTGATGAAGCAGATCTATACTGTGACCTGACAAGTCCAGTGCGAGGAGGCTTCTCAGTCTGTCTGTCTACTTTGTCTCGAGTCTTGTGATGGCTTGCAGTTCCATCATGCACTGAACAGTGAGCTTACGGCTCGCTATGTCAGGAAAGCAACACTGATCAGGCTAACAACAAACAGATTAGCACATAACCTTACAAACTGCAAGCAGCACAAGCATGCTCCATAATGCTTGGCAACAGTCACTGATATTTGCCACTCCTTCACATTACCCAAATCTTTCAGTATGATTAGGAGTTAAAACCATGAAGAAACAGACTGATAACTTCCCCCACTTTGATATTACTTAATTAATTAATGCTGCACATCACAAAAACAGTGAAATGTATTGATTACTGTAGTTGACATGATTCACTTTAAACATGAATCATAATAGTTCTCTGTATCCCTAGTTATTATTTCTGGAAAACCTTATAACTATCACTACATTAATAGTCAACAATAACAGACAGTGTGTACAGCATAATTATGAAAACTGGGAATTGACTCTCTATAAAGACTACTGAGACTCTATAGAGACTTGAAGTTAAGAAATTATTACTATAGTTAATGTGTACTGACTTACTGGTGTACAATTAAGTTCTGTATAAATTTCATCTGTTTTGTGATTCATTATGTATGTTTTATGTGTCTATATTCTATGTTTCCTGATGTTTGAATTTTTGATTGGACATTAATTTTGTAATCCTATCATAATGGATGTTATTCTTTATTTTTCAAACATCTGAAAATTAAAGAGGTAATGGAAAATATCAATGACCTTGCCACACAGGGATGCTAGAAGCAAATAAAATTATAGCTATAATGACTTATTTAGTATGTGTTTAAACATCGAACATTATAAATACGTATGTTTGTATATGTTGTATGACTAAACAAAACAACTTAAAAGCTAAAAAAAAATGTAATCCGAGTTAGAACTAAACAGCAATGAAATACAGTGGTGTGTTCATTAAACTTCAAAATACAAAATGTTAGTTAGTACATACAGACACATACATGCATGTGAGTAACTTGGCAGAGAAGTTTATTATACAGTACAGTACTATATATATTAGTATTTTATGCATACAGTTAGTACATTAAATTACAGTACTACATAGTGTTAATTAATCAAAGCAATGCATGCCATCCCAGAAATAGATTCTACTTATCTTTTGAATCAGAGATAAGGACTATATTTTTGCTAAAACACCAGATTTACACTACCAGACTTCCACTGATTTTTTTTATATACACTAGTTCATTCACTAATAATGTACCATTTCCCATTTTCTAAAGAGAAGAGGTCTATAATAGAAGGTGCTATTTCACCTAATCACCTCAAGCAAGGACTTTCCAATTACACACTGAATACTGTAGGGACATACTGTATAGCACAGCAATCATATTAATGAAATATTATGAGTGTGAAAATTAACCTCTACACACACACACACACACACACACACACACACACATCTATACTATTTATATTCTGTACATCGCTAAGATGGGAAGTTAGAGCACAAAATAAAGGACTTTAATGTGAAAGAAGGAGAATAAAAGTTGGCTTAAGTTACAATTACACTAACAAACACTCAGAGTTTAACATTAAGTTTATACAAATTATGGTTCACTACTATTCATTGCTTTCACTATTTCCAAATATTACTTCTACATAGAGTATACTGGATATTTACTGAAGATACAAAGCATCTATATACAGTATCATAAACTCAGATGCATTCATGTATAAGAGAAAGGTTGTCGTTAAATGGTCGATCTCAGATTCTATGGTGTATGATACAGCAATGTTAGCAACTTAGCATGCTGGCAAAGTTAGTGCATTAGTGTCTAAAGTGATTCTTTATAACAATGTGGAAAGGCACCGATTCTTCTCAACCTCATATCAGACCTTAAATTCTGTTATTTTATTACATTTGTGAACTGAAGATTTCCCTTGTTGGGTAAATGGCAGTACAAAGTTGTTGCATTTTGCATCACATTAATAGGAAACTATAGATGAGGGGGTCTAATGAATTATACCAGGTTAGGAAAGGGTACTATAGTTTTAACTGTTGCAGAGGTGCCTTTACACAAAGTTAAAAGTTACACTATAGCTGTCCTGAGGCTACAGCTAAATGGTAGCAATTTATAACACTGAAAGATCATAATGCAGTGGCAAGATGCACGATAAATTACCTACATTAAACACAATCAACTCATTACTGTACTCATAAAAGTATAAAAATATATAAATAAATACAGTACAGTACAGTAATTTAAATAAACAAACACGTGTGGATGCCAACTCACCTCTGCGACCAACACCATTGATAAACCAACCATCTTCGTGTCTGAGTGGCTCATGACGAGACGACATGACCACCAGGTGTTGCATGTCACGCCAGGTAAGGTCAGGGTTGGCTTCAAGGGCCAGCGCACATATACCAGCTGCCAGGGGAGCCGAAGCACTGGTTCCTGTAGGACGAACAGACAGCGTAAGGTTTAGGATTTAGGATGGAAAGGCAGGAGATAAAGGTTGAGGATGGAAAGACAGGGTAGGGTTTAAGATGGAAAGGCAGGGTAGGGTTTAGGATGGAAAGGCAGGGTAGGGTTTAGGATGGAAAGGCAGGGTAGGGTGTAGGATAGAAAGTCAGGATAGGGTTTAGGATGGAAAGACAGGAGATAAAAGTTTAGGATGGATAGGCAGGGGAAAGTTTAGGATAGGAAGACAGGGTAGAGTTTAGGATGGAAAGGCAGGGTAGGGTGTAGGATAGAAAGTCAGGATAGGGTTTAGGATGGAAAGGCAGGAGATAAAGGTTGAGGATGGATAGGCAGGGGAAACTTTAGGATAGGAAGACTGGGTAGGATTTAGGATAGGAAGACAGGGTAGGGTGTAGGATGGAAAGGCAGGATAGGGTTTAGGATGGAAAGACAGGAGATAAAAGTTGAGGATGGATAGGCAGGGGAAAGTTTAGGATAGGAAGACAGGGTAGGGTTTAGGATGGAAAGGCAGGGTAGGGTGTAGGATAGAAAGTCAGGATAAGGTTTAGGATGGAAAGGCAGGATAGGGTTTAGGATGGAAAAGCAGGGGTTAAGGGTTGAGAATGGATAGGCAAGGGAAAGCTTAGGATAGAAAAACAGGGTAGGGTATAGACAGGAATGGTAGGGAAGGATTCAAAGGGATGAGGATGGAAACAACAGAATTACCCCCTTATAAAATCACACATTACTATACCAATCAGCTAACAACAACAACAACAGCAGCAGATTAGCCCTGTTATAATTATGAGCACACACTTCTGTACTGTACATATTGGTGGAAATAAGGTGACTAAGGTATTTGTGTGTGTGTGTGTGTGTGTGTGTGTGTGTGTGTTCTTACCTTACCTATTTGTTCTTACCTATTTGTATCTTTACAGGATTGAGTCAAGCTCGTAATGTCCCGTATTTTAAATCACAATTATCATATTTTTCTTTAAAGTTATGTATGTTTTTGACACACACCACTTCTTCTGGTAATTTGTTCCATTCGTCTATTACTCTATTTGGAAAGCTATATTTCTGTACATCTTTATCTCCTCTTCTTTTAATTAATTTCTTACTGTGTCCTCTCATTGTAGGTATTCCTTGTTGACATAAGTTATCTATATCTATCTTTTCTTTTTCTGTGACACATTTGTAAACCATAATCATATCTCCTCTCTTTCGTCTTTCTTCTAGTTTGGGTAATTTTAGTTTCTTTAGTCTTTCTTCATAGCTTAGTTCTCTTAGACTTGGTAGCCATCTTGTTGCTGCTCTTTGTACTTTTTCTAATTTAGTGATATGTTTCTTTAAATGTGGGTTCCATACTACTGCAGCATATTCTAAGGTAGGCCTTATAAAGGATGTTATTATTTTCTTGACCATTTCTTCATCTATATAAGTGAAGGCCACTCTCATATTTGCTAACAATGCATACATGCTTCTCACTTTTTCATTTATATGATCATCTGGTGTTAATTTCTTATTTATCATTACCCCTAAGTCTCTTTCTTTCTCTGCTTCATTTAATATTTTGTTTCCAAGTTTGTATTGCCAATTTGGTCTTTTCTCACTTTTTCCAAACTTTATAACATGACATTTATCTGCATTAAACTCCATCTGCCATTTATTACTCCACTCTACCATTTTGTCCAAGTCATCTTGTAACTTTTTACAGCAGTCTTCATTATTAATTGTTCTTTGTACCTTTGCATCATCAGCAAACATATTCATGTAAGTGCCATCTGTACTATTTACTTCTATATCATTTATATATATTAAGAACATTATTGGTGCCAATACTGAGCCTTGAGGAACTCCACTTATGACCTTCAGCCATGGAGAATAGTTCCCTCTTAGTACTGTTCTCATTTTTCTTCCTTCAAGGAAATCTTCCATCCATTTTAGTAGTTTTCCGTTCACTCCTCCTTTATGTTGTAATTTCCATATAAGTCTTTTGTGTGGAACTCTGTCAAAGGCTTTTTTAAAGTCTAGGTAAATACTATCCACCCATCCTTCTCTTTCTTGTATTTTTTCTGATATTCTCGTATAGTAACTTAGTAAGTTTGTAACACATGATCTTTCCTTCCTAAACCCAAATTGTCTCTCTGTTATCATATCATTTTTCTCCAGGTGTTCAACCCAATTTTTTCTTATAATTTTTTCCATAATTTTACATACTACACTTGTTAGTGATACTGGTCTATAGTTAAGTGGGTCTTGTCTATTTCCTTTCTTAAATAATGGGACTATATTTGCTTGCTTCCAACTTTCTGGTAATTTTCCTTGTTGTAATGAGTTTTGAAATATTATAAATAATGGCTTACTTAGTTCTTTAGCACATTCTTTTAATACCCAACATGAAATTTCATCAGGTCCACTTGCTTTAGTTTTATCCACAGCTTCTAACTCTTTCTCTATTTCTAATCTGCTCACCTCAAACTCTTTTAGTTCATACGTGTTTGTGTTCGTATTTTCTTCTGGTGTGAATACATTTTCCTTAGTGAATACCGACTGAAATTTTGTATTTAATATTTCACAAATTTCTTTTTCTTCTGTATATATTTTTCCTTCATCCATTATGTTTTGAATTTTGTCCTTTATTTTTGTTTTGCTTTTGATGTAACTGTAGAATAGTTTTGGTTGTTCCTTACTTTTATTAATAATATCTTTTTGGTATTCCACTTGGGCTTCTCTTCTTATCTTGGTATATTCATTTCTTACACTTTTATATTTATTATATGTTCTTTCACTTCCATGTCTTCTGAATCTGTTCCATAAGGTGTCTCTCTTTTTCTTGGCTTCTATACATTTGCCATTAAACCATTGTTTGATTCTGTTAGTTTGTGGTTTCTTGTTTGGGATGTATTTATTCACTCCATCCTGATATATTTTGCAAAAATTTGAATATTGATCATTTATGTTATCAACGTCTATCATTTCGTTCCAATTAATATTTCTGAAATACTTTTTTAATTCATTGTAGTTTCCTTTTTTAAAGTTTTGTATTTTGTTTGGTTTATCTTGGACTTCTACTATATCATATGATATTATGAAATCCCACTTTATTAGAACATGATCACTTTTTCCTAATGGTGGTTTATATTCTATATTATTAATTTCATTTTCATTTCTAGTAAATATTAAGTCTAATAGTGATGGTTCATCCGTTCCTCTTATTCTTGTATTATTAGTAATATGTTGTGTTAACAAGAAGTCTTGAATTAAATCTAGTAATTTACTATTCCATTGGTTTTCTGTTGCCTTTGCTTCATAATTTTTCCAATCTATATTGGTGTTAAAGTCTCCTGTTAATATTAACCTTTGAGATTTGTCTTCCATCCTTTGTAACATTTCTTTGAGGTTCTTCTCTGTGAAATTTATTAGTTCTAAATATTCATTATTATCCCATGTTCTTGTCTTTGGTGGCATATATAATGTAGCAACAGTAATTACTTCTTCTGGTGTTATAATATCTACTGCTATTAATTCAACTTTATCTGATACCTGTAATTCTGTTTGGTTTACCTTTAAATTTTTATGGGTTAAAATCATTACTCCACCTCCATTTTTTCCTACTCTATCTTTTCTCCATATGTTGTATTCACACAGGTTAAATACATCATTTGTTATTTTATTATTTAACTTAGTTTCTGTGAAGCATATTATCTGTGGTTTTTCTTCTTGTATAACATCTTTAATTTCAGTTAATTTAGATACAATACCATCTACATTTGAGTATATCATTTTTATTTTTTCATTTCTGTATATTTTTCCTAGTTGACATCTCTTTTTCTCCACCATTTTTTGACTTGCATTCCCACTACTCTGTAGAAAAAATGTCTTTCCTCTTCTTCAGTTCTTTCACTGTTCTTCCATTTTGCTTCTTCCACTTTTTCTTTGAGTATTTCTCTGTCTTCCTTGGTTAAGCATCTGACTACCTGTATCTTGTTCCATTCTTCAGAGTCCTTCAAATTCCTGGCATTTCTCAATACAGTTTCTACCATGTTACTACTTTGTACAATTATCTTTAGTGGTCTCATTTTATTTTCTTCAAATTTCCCCAGTCTGTGGAATTCTTCTATCTTTACTTCTTCTTCCTCTTCTTCCATTATGGTTTTCATTATACCTGTGATTTTGTTCATTTCTTCTTTATCCCTAGCTATTTTATTTCTCATTTCTTCTTCTTTTACTCCATATATTATTATTGATTTATTCATATCAATTGTTTCTCTGACAAACCTTACATTTTTTCTTATTACTTCTTTTACTTCTTTCTTTATGTCCATTATTCCTTTATCTTGCTTCATGTTTGTTTTTATCTCTTCTTTTTCTTTTAGAATCTGTGCATATGTTTTAACCATTTCTTCTTTACATGCATTTACTACATCATTTGCCTGTTCTATTTTCTCTTCAATTTCTTCATTCTTTTCCACTATGTGACTGGCTTTGGTCAACACATCTGCCTTCTGTTTCATTTTGTTTTTATCTTTCTCCTGTTCTACTAAATTTCCTCCTATTTCATTTGTTTTGGATTTTACTGTTTTTAGTTCAGTTGCCATCTCTTCCAATGCTATATCTTTCCTATTCATTTCCTTTAGTAAATTCTCATTTCTCTTTTTTGATTCAATTAAAGCCTCTTTTATTTCCAACACTTCATCCTCCAACTTCTTAACTCTTTTTATTACTTTATTTAGATCTTCAAACTCTACTAAATCACAATACTCCTCTTCCTTCTTCTTCTTTTTTCCTTCTCTTCTTTCAAACAGACTCATGATTGGTTTTTTTACTTACAGTTTAGCTGCCTGGTACAGTACCATCTCTCACCCTAAGGAATTGCTGACTCAAACTTGTTATGTCTGCTGGCTACCACTGCTAGATTCACTCTTTTCTTCTCTCAGTTATTTACACTTTGTTGTTTTATATTCACTGCACTTTTCTACTCATTATCTTTCTTTACTTTTATGTGACCAATTAAACACAAGCTTGACTCAAATCCATAAACAAATAGGTAAGTGATGATTTATGTCTGGAGCTGTGGGTCAGCACGTCCACTCCCTGTGTGTGTGTGTGTGTGTGTGTGTGTGTGTGTGTGTGTGTGTGTGAATTCTGTAATGTGTTTATTGGTTGTGTTCTGGAATGTGTGTGTGTGTGTGTGTCAGTGTGTGTGTGTGTGTGACTAACCAGTGTGTTCGTCGGTACAGAGGTGGTCTCGTCGTAGGCTGCCATCCATGTCAACGGTTGCCACACTGCCATCAACACCAGGAGTACCAGAGCTGTAGGTTGAGGCCAGAGTAGACGAACACTCCTCCAGGTACCAAGGCTTGTGTCTGTTAATACATTACATAACATTACATATAGTTTCATTACAGTACATTAGTTTACTATACATTACATTAGTTTACTATACATTACATATCATTACATAACATTACATTACATTTGGGGGTCCGAGCATTACATTACGGTACATTAGTTTACTATACATTACATACTGTATCATTAAATATAATTACATAACATTACATTACAGTACACTAGTTTACTAAACATTATATATCATTACATATCATTACATTATAGTACAGTACATTAATTTACTTTAATTTACACTCCGCACAACGCACTCACTCTCTCACAACTGTCCCCAACCCACAACGTACTCACCCTCTCTGTGACGCTGAAGAAATGGAAAGGGTGAAGATGGAGTTGGTGTATCCGTCACAATTACAGTTATCAGTGTGACGACCTCCGTTACCAGAAGCCCACACGAATATGGACCCCTTGCTGTGACGACCCTAGAGATGAATGACATGTTATAGAGTATGTTATTCAATGTTATGTTCTGTTATAGAGTATGTTATTCAATGTTATGTTCTGTTATAGAGTATGTTATTCAATGTTATGTTCTGTTATAGAGTAGGTTATTCAATGTTATGTTATGTAATAGTGTTATGTTACCCTAGAGATGGATGAGATGGACAGTGTTATAGAGTATGTTATTCAATGTTATGTTATGTTATGTTATGTTGCATTGTGCTGTGTTACTCTATGTTAAGGGGGAAGTGCAGTGTTGGTAAATCTGGAGCAACTGATTCCTCCAAACTATTCCAAGCAACAACAGAACACCATTATTTTTGTTCATCTGTGTGTCCTGTTTCCTGGCATACTTTGGAGGAATCAAGGCACTCCAATGTAACAAAATTGAATTACCCCCTTAATTAAGTTACCATATGTTGTATTGTGCTACTACAGTATACAATAGTAGGAATTTATTTTGTGGCATAGTTTGAAGGAGTCGATTCAATTCAACAACAAGAAGAAGAAGAGTTTGTCCCCCTACCCTAATGAAGGAGTCGATTCAATTCAACAACAACAACAACAACAAGAAGAGTATGTCCTCCTACCCTAATGAAGGAGTCGATTCAATTCAACAACAACAACAACAACAAGAAGAGTATGTCCTCCTACCCTAATGAAGGAGTCAATTCAATTCAACAACAACAAGAAGAGTAAGTCCCCCTACCCTAATGAAGGAGTCGATTCAATTCAACAACAACAACAAGAACAAGAAGAATGTGTCCCTCTACCCTAATGAAGGAGTCGATTCAATTCAACAACAACAACAAGAACAAGAAGAATGTGTACCCCTACCCTAATGAAGGAGTCGATTCAATTCAACAACAACAACATCAACAACAAGAAGAGTATGTTCCCCTACCCTAATGAAGGAGTCGATTCAATTCAACAACAACAACAACAACAAGAAGAGTATGTCCTCCTACCCTAATGAAGGAGTCGATTCAATTCAACAACAACAACAAGAAGAGTTTGTCCCCCTACCCTAATGAAGGAGTCGATTCAATTCAACAACAACAACAACAACAAGAAGAGTATGTCCTCCTACCCTAATGAAGGAGTCGATTCAATTCAACAACAACAACAACAACAACAACAAGAGTATGTCCTCCTACCCTAATGACTGAGTCGATTCAATTCAACAACAACAAGAAGACTGTGTTACCATACCCTAATGACTCCGTTGATAAAGGCTCGCTTGGCCAGGGGTCCGGGGCCGTCCACAGTCTTGCCATCGTCCTCAGGTCCCCAGGAGGCCGAGAAGATGTCGATGTGGTCGGGGTTGAGGGAGATGGCTCGAGCCTCGACAGCATCGTTCACCGTCCCATCCAACATCCTCACTCCTATGCAAAAAAATAAATAAAATTAATACAAATAAAATAAATAAATAAAACGAATACAAATAAAATAAATAAATAAAATGAATGAAAATAAAATAAGTGAATATAATTAATAAAAATAAAATAAATTAAGTAAAATGAATGAAAATAAAATAAATAAATAAAATTAATAAAAATACAATTAATAAATATGTATCACTGGGTCATATTATGTACTATGCCCAGTAATTAATAATGTATAGATAAGTTGCATAAATACATCATACAATAGTCAGCAAGTCAGTTTTAGTTGAGACCAAAAGAAATAAAACTGTAGTAATAAATAAATAAATACATAAATAAATATAGCCAGATTGACATTACACTCACCCATACACCAACAAACACACACACATACCAACAAACACACACACACACATATCAGACTCCCTCACACACCAACAAACACATTACAGAATTCACACACACACACAAACACATTATAGAATTCACACACACACACACACACACATACCAACAAACACACACACATATCAGACTCCCTCACACACCAACAAACACATTACTGTACAGAATTCACACACACACACACACACACATATCACGCTCC
>JAWQEG010002424.1:0-2500 GCA_033782935.1 Petrolisthes cinctipes | reverse complement strand
CTCTCTCTCTCTCTCTCTCTCTCTCTCTCTCTCTCGTGCCCCACTTCTTTCCAACAAAACTCCTTCCCTCCCTCTCTCCCTCCCTCTCCATCTCTCCTTTCTTCCCAGTCATTCTGTCTCTCTCACAAAACATTCACCTCCCTCCCTCCCTCCCCCCCCTCTCTCTCTCTCTCTCTCTCTCTCTCTCTCTCTCTCTCTCGCTTCTTCAATCACCCTCCCACCCTCTCCTCTCTCTCTCTCTCTCATCTCTCTCTCTCTCTCTCTCTCTCTCTCTCTCTCTCTTCTTCCTTCAATCACCCTCCCACCCTCTCTCTCTCTCTCTCTCTCTCTCTCTCTCTCTCTCTCTCTCTCTGCAGCCTCTCAACGCGGGCGCCACACCGAATATTAAAATGTAAGGAAATATTTGTGATGGGGAAAAGCGGTGCCCTCTGGGGAGCAAATTGCGCCGTCAACACCAGAGAACCATTTCCATTACAAAAAAAAAAAAAAAAAAAAAAAAAAAAAAAAAAAAAAAAGTGAAATAGAAATTCTCTCTCTCTCTCTCTCTCTCTCCATACTAATAAAAAA
The DNA here is from genome assembly GCA_033782935.1 of Petrolisthes cinctipes. Taxonomy (NCBI): domain Eukaryota; kingdom Metazoa; phylum Arthropoda; class Malacostraca; order Decapoda; family Porcellanidae; genus Petrolisthes; species Petrolisthes cinctipes. Next base: position 1,933 of record JAWQEG010002424.1, on the reverse strand, counting down.
AAGGAAGGAAGGAAAAAAGGGAATAGAAAATAATATCTCTCTCTCTCTCTCTCTCTCTCTCTCTCTCTCTCTCTCTCTCTCTCTCTCTCTCTCTCTCTCTCTCCTTAATAATAAAAAATGAAAAATGAAACTTCTCTCACGTTGTTAAAATAAATTCTCTCTCTCTCTCTCTCTCTCTCTCTCTCTCTCTCTCTAGGCATGATCACATAATGTAGTCCCTATTCTGTATTTCTCCCTATTCTGTATTTCTCCCTATTCTGTATTTCCTCCTATTCTGTATTTCTCCCTATTCTGTATTATTTCCTCCCATATTCTGTATTTCTCCTTATACAGTCATTCACGTTTATATTGTATTTCTCCCTATTCTGTATTATTTTCTCCCTATTCTGTATTTCTCCCTACACTGTATTTCTCCCTACACTGTATTTCTCCCTATTCTGTATTATTTTCTCCCTATTCTGTATTATTTTCTCCCTATTCTGTATTATTTTCTCCCTATTCTGTATTTCCCCAATATACAGTCATCCCTACACTGTATTTCTCCCTATTCTGTATTTCTCCCTATACTGTATTATTTTCTCCCTATTCTGTATTATTTTCTCCCTATTCTGTATTATTTTCTCCCTATTCTGCATTTCTCCCTATTCTGCATTTTCTCCCTATCCTGTATTATTTTCTCCCTATTCTGTATTATTTTCTCCCTATTCTGTATTATTTTCTCCCTATTCTGTATTATTTTCTCCCTATCCTGTATTATTTCCTACACTGTATTTCTCCTTATCCTGTAATTCTCTTGATACTGTATTATTTTCTCCCTATACTGTAATTCTCCCTACACTGTATTATTTTCTCCCTATTCTGTATTATTTTCTCCCTACACTATTTCTCCCTATACTGTATTATTTTCTCCCTATTCTGTATTATTTTCTCCCTATACTGTATTTCTCCCTATACTGTATTATTTTTCTCCCTATACTGTATTATTTTCTCACTATTCTGTATTATTTCCTCCCTATTCTGTATTTCTCCTATTCTGTATTTCTCCCTATACTGTAATTCTCCCTTCATTGTATTTATCCCTATACTGTATTATTTTCTCCCTATTCTGTATTATTTTCTCCCTATCCTGTATTATTTCCTACACTGTATTTCTCCTTATCCTGTAATTCTCTGATACTGTATTAATTTTCTCCCTTCATTGTATTTCTCCCTATACTGTATTATTTTCTCCCTATTCTGTATTATTTTCTCCCTACAACTATTTTCTCCCTATACTGTATTATTTTCTCCTATTCTGTATTTTTTTCTCCCTATTCTGTATTTCTCCCTATTCTGTATTTCTCCCTATCCTGTATTATTTTCTCCCTACACTGTATTTCTCCCTATTCTGTATTATTTTCTCCCTATTCTGCATTTCTCCCTATCCTGTATTTTCTCCCTATACTGTATTTTTTTCTCCCTATTCTGTATTTTTTTCTCCCTATTCTGTATTATTTTCTCCCTATACAGTCATTCACGTTTCCCTCCATATTTAGAGATAGGGGTGAAGTAAGGTTAAGTCCACACAAGCATGATTATTGGTCAATGGAATACACACACACACTCTCTCTCTCTCTCTCTCTCTCTCTCTCTCTCTCTCTCTCTCTCTCTCTCTCTCTCTCTCTCTCTCTCTCTCTCTTCCTTACATCCTTATACCCCCGTGCAATTTTCTCTCTCTCTCTCTCTCTCTCTCTCTTGGCCATTCAATCCCAAAAATCTCTCTCTCTCTCTCTCTCTCTCTCTCTCTCTCTCTCTCTCTCTCTCTCTCCTGCATTACTAGCACTACAATTACCACCATTTCCACTACCACCACCACCACTACCACCACTACCACCACCACCACCACCACCACTATTTCTACACCACCACTACACCACAATCACCACTACCATCA
>JAWQEG010002423.1:312500-324082 GCA_033782935.1 Petrolisthes cinctipes | reverse complement strand
CAGGCTTCCACTATACCCATACCATGCTAACATATCGTGCTTCCATACCCACACCATACCCCACACCCACACCATACCCACACCATACGCACACCATACCCACACCCACACTATACCCACACCCACACCATGCTAACATACCGTGCTTACATACCCACACCCACACCATATACCCACACCCACACCATACTCACACCCACACCATACCCATACCCACACCCCACACTATGCTAATTATGCCGTGCTTCCATACCCACACCATACCCCACACCTACACCATGCTAATATTTTGTGTGTCCATACTTACACCATACCCATACCCACACTATGCTTCCACACCCACACCCACACTTTCTACATCCCCCCCCCCCCTCTCTCTCTCTCTCTCTCTCTCTCTCTCTCTCTCTCTCTCTCTCTCTCTCTCTCTCTCTCTCTCTCTCTCTCCTCTCTCTCTCTCTCTCTCTCTCTCTCTCTCTCTCTCTCTCTCTCTCTCTCTCTCTCTCTCTCTCTCTCCTCTCTCTCTCTCTCTCTCTCTCTCTCTCTCTCTCTCTCTCTCTCCACACAGCACTACACAACTACACCGCTCACCCCTCACACACACACACACACACACACACACACTTTCCTTCCAGTCTTAGGGTCTCCAGGTGGTCCCATCCCCCCCAACCCTTCCCCTTCACTCACCAAACAGTCTAGTCTTCAAAATAATGTTTATAGAAATTTATGCATGATCACTGGACCAAGAAAGTAAAGCAAACTATACATTATTTTGTTATGACATACAAAAACACACAGACTGATGGTATATACTGAAAAATATTATACGTTTGTGCAGTATTAATGAAACAAAGATATATAGCAAAGTAAACATTATTACTATGACATTATAAAACAAACAGACTGATATTATAATAGAAGTTTATGCAGTATTATTGAACCGAAGATATACAGTATACTAAATTATACACGAACTTTACTGTAACATTATAAGATATACAGGATGATACAAAAGTAGGTTAACAGTGAACAATTACCTTTTAATATTATTACTGTTGTGTGAATATTCCAACACACACACACACACACACACACACACACACACACACACACACACACACACACACACACTTGTCCACATGCACACACATACACACTCTTTGTCACTCTACAATTACACATACATACACTTCTACACACACACACACACACACATACACACACACTTGCCACATGCACACACATACACACACACACACACACTCTAACATTCTACAATTACCTAGCCATAATGACCACTAGGAATGGATAGGTGTTAAGCCCCCAATAACCAAATAAAAACATTGACACCTTACGCATCACTATCATGTAAAAAATATATTAATAATAATATTAATATTAATAATAATAATAATAATAATAATAATAATAATAATAATAATTATTATTATTATTATTATTATTATTATTATTATTATTATTATTATAGAGATAAAAATAATGATAATAATAGTTATATAAACATATTATAGAAAATCAAACTGTCAACCTACTTTTGCACCCTTATGTAGATTACATAGAAGTAAGAACCGAATGTTTGTTAATATTATGAATTAATACATGATCATACAAAGGCCTTTCTGTGTAAAAGGACGAGTGTATACAATAATACGAAATTATATACATAGAATTATACTCAATGTTGGTACAAATCTTCAGCAATGAAAAATAATTATAATTAATCAGAGTATAAAAAAAAAAAAAATTCTCAAGCTTAAGGGAATAATACAGTGTTGGTGGTAAATCTGGAACAAATGATTCAACCAAACTATTCCAAGCAACACACCACCATTATTTTTGTCCATCTAGTCCTGTTTACTGATATAGTTTGGAGGAATGAAGTCAGTTTAATGTATCAAGAGGTTACATTGGCTGTGTTTAAATTGTATGATAAATGTCTGTATTCAATTAGGAATGGAATAATACTTATACTTTTGGTATATTACAGTGCTTTGATTCCTCCAAAATATGCCAGGAAACAGCGCTAGATTTACGTACCATAATGGTGATCTGTTCCTTGAAAAAGTTTGGGGGAATCAGTTGCTCCAGATTTACCAACACTGTACTAAATATCCTCTTAATTCATTATATTATTCTTATTGGTGTTGTAATCAAAGTAAGGCAATGCAAACCTTGTTATAAAAGATAATATGTATTGTACTACTGAATGTACAGTTGTCTCCACTAGTAACGAGTACAGCATCTGGTGGGTGGGTTTGGAGAAATGTGGCACCACTGTGTTTGTTTACTTGTAGTAATAGTAAATGTGGCACCACTGTGTTTGTTTATTTGTAGTAATAGTAAACGTGACACCACTGTCTTGTTTACTCGTGGTAATAGTAAATGTGGCACCACTTGTAGTAATAGTAAATGTGGCACCACTGTGTTTGTTTACTCGTAGAAGTAGTAAATTATTGGACAAAACTCAATCCTGCTACGGTGTATAGGATAGATTTACTATTACAACGAGTAAACAAACACAGTGGTGCCACATTTCGCCAAACCCACCCATCAGATACTGTACCCGTTACTAGTGGAGGCAACTGTACCGTCGCCAAAGAGAAACTATATAGACTTTTAGACACTAGAAAGTATTGTTAATATAAAGAAAGATGCATCCACTATTCCAAAAAGATTCTTGCTATGTTATTTTCTTGGTAACTGTACAGGGTGTTGTTCTTAAACCCTTGTGCACCTTTAAGGGGATAATATATTATTTGGTAAATAGGAACAACTTTATTCTTCCAAATTATGCCAGATTACAGGAACATTTTAACAAAAATAATGGTGGCCTGTTGTTCCTTAGAAAAGTTTGGAGGAATCAATTGCTCCAGATTTACCATCACTGTCCTTACCACCTCTAAATAGGGTATCACACTTGCTCTGCACACAAACTTTGAATAGTTATTGTATCCAAGGCCGATCCATGTTGCCGCAAAGTCAATAACTCATATACTAAAATAAATTAATTCTTTGTTAAAAAGTAGAAATATATCAGAAAATATTTTTGTAATATAAATATTTTTGAATTACAACAAAATAAACACGAACTACACTGTTGATATTTTAAAGTTCACAGAACAAAGGTAAACAGTCGTTCTCTGTACATAAAGCAGCAGCAAGTGTGAGTGTGATATCTCCAGCTCAATCCAATCTGGTACCTTGCTTCGCCAATGTCAAGTGTGTCACCCCGTTAAGTTATTATCGTTAAAAGTGCACAAGGAATTATGGACATGAAGAGAGACAGTGACAAAAGAATGTTATGTTGATTAATCTTTAGTCTGGAAAAGAATATAAGACTTAGATGAGAGGGTGTGAGTGGGAATAGTAGCAATGGTGATAGATAATGATAGCAGCATTATAACTTACTTCCTGAACCGAGACCAACCAACCAACCAACCCATGAACTCAGTCAACCAACCAACCAACCAACCAACCCATGAACCAACCAACCAACCAACCCACCCATGAACCAACCAACCCACCAACCAACCAACCCACCAACCAAACAACTCATGAACCAGCCTACCAACCAACCAACCAACCAAACACACAACCAGAAAGGAGTAGTGCGTGTGATGCCTACTACTACTACTACTACTGCTACTATGAACCCACACACACACACCACCATCAACCCTACTCACACCACCACCACCACAACTCACCTTCCCATACCAGATCTTCCAATGTATAACTCTGAGGTCTTAATGTTGTTCTTCCCATGAACCCTCCAGTGCCACAGTAATGATATATATATATTAATAATCCAACAACAGTCGTTCACAGGTGTGTTCTTTACCTCCTTCATGTCATACACTGCTTTCATACATCGACCACAAAATAATAATAATAATAATAATGATAATAGTTGGCACCTATGCTTGGCACCACCTTGGAAAAATTGCCTGGTACCCGGTCCCAACACGGGTGGCTGTATCAGGCTTCATGGCTTGGAATAGTTTGGAGGAATCAGTTGCTCCAGATTTACCACCAACACTGCACGTCCCCCTTACTATATATATATGACTGTGTGTGTTAACGGGAGTAATTATGTATGAGAGGAAGAAGCAATACACCTGTAGACGAAAATAGTAGTGTAAGATGTTAATTAATCTCCTATACAGAGTAATCAACACTGTTACTAATTATACGTATTATTATCGCACTGTTTAATTAATAAGGGGATATTATATTATTGGTATGTATGTACTGTAACTCCCAAAAGTATCGTAAAAATAATATGATGTATAGTCGACTCCAGGAATTCGTTATTTAAGGGGATATTATATTATTGGTATGTATGTATGTATGTACTGTGCCTCCCAAAAGTATCGTTAAAAATAATGTGTTGTACAGTCGACTCCAGGAATTCGTACACAGGGCATTAGTTAAAAGGGGTCTGTCTTTATTCGGCACTTACTGTAAAAATTAATCTGCTGAGTGATTCAAGTTTTAGCCAAAATAACATTACTAGAAATGTTTGGTGTTAAGAAAATATTGTACTAAATTATTTTCCACTTGTTAGGAATCCTGGATACCACAGTGGTGTATACGTATTACCTGAGGCCGACTGTACAATCTGCCACACCGGACCAACCAAGTTATTTGATACTCGTTGTGTGAGGTGGTACAAAAAGGTTTGGTTCATTTCTCCACCACACATTAAGAGGGTAATTCACTTTTGTTAAATTGGAGTGCCATGATTCCTCCAAAGTATGCCAGGAAACAGGACCAAATGAAAAAATATAATGGTGTTCTGTTGCTTGGAATAGTTTGGAGAAATCTGTTGCTCCAGATTTACCAACATTGCACTTTCACCTTAAGGGGGTATATAGCACATTGTTTTGGGTGATAATTCTGGAGTAAATTATTCCTCCAAACTATTACATGGGACTAACTTATATACACAAAATTAATGCATGATGTGACTTTTATGAGGACCCTGTGATCGTGTGTGTATGTGAGAGTTGTTGGTGGTGGTGGCTTCTGATTCCTCCTGACTATGCCACGAAACGAGCTCTCCTTCCATATAGGTGGTGGTTAGTGTTTCGTGGCAATATTTGAAGGACTCACTAACCTCCCATTTCTCTGCCTACATCACGGGGTCCATTAATTAATAATAAATGTATACCTGGTCACACACACACACACACACACATACACACACACACACACACACACACTTCTTGACATTAATTCCTGTCGATAATCACAATCCCAGGTCTTCCAAGTAAAAAAAAAAAAAAAAAAAATTAATCTTCCAATCCACTTTTGATATTCATGTAGCTATTCAGAATCACAGATCTTGTGAGTAAATATATTAATCTTCCATTTCACTGCTAGCCCTGCCACAGACGCCTCGTACCAATAAAAAATAATAGAAAAAAATAATAAGAAAACACTGACCACCCTAGCAGTTTTTCCTAGTCCAACACACACACACACACACACACACACACACACACACACACACACACACACACACACACACACACACACACACACACACACACACACACACACACACACACACACACACACACACACACACACACACACACACACACACACACACACACACACACACAATTAGTTTTTTTGTTGACGAGAATAAAAACTACACACACACACTACCGAGGAAAGCACTTCTTCCAAATCCAACACACACACACACACACACACACACACACACACACACACAATTAGTATTTACGACGATTTCAGCAGAGATGTATAGTGTGTGTATTGTGCACAGGTTGTTCAAATTATTACACCCTACAAAGCTGTCATGATTAGCCTACACAGTCTTCCATTCAAAGGTTATATAATAAAGTTGGCATACCGTAGTTATTTATCCTGGTGACCTTATCTGACCTAATTGGCTATACTGGTGACCATATTAGCTATTCTTGTGACCTTATCTGACCTTATTGGCTATCCTGGTGACCTTATCTGATATTATTAGCTATCCTGGTAACCTTATTGGCTATTCTGGTGACCTTGTATACTGGTGACTTTATCTGACCTTATTGGCTATCCTGGTGACCTTATCTGATATTATTAGCTATCCTGGTAACCTTATTGGCTATTCTGGTGACCTTGTATACTGGTGACTTTATCTGACCTTATTGGCTATCCTGGTGACCTTATATGACCCTATTGGTTATCCTGGTGACCTTATTGGCTAACCTGAGGACGTATCTAACCTTATATTTGCTATCCTGGTGACCTTATCCGACCTTACATATCACTGGTGACCTTATCTGACATTATAATTGGCTATCCTGGTGACCTTATTGGCTATCCTGGTGACCTTATCTGACCTTATTGGCTATTCTGGTGACCTTATTGGCTATCCTGGTAATCTTGTATACTGGTGACCTTATCTGACCTCTCAGGCTATCCTGGTGACCTTACTGGCTATCTTGGTGACCTTATCTGACTTTGTTGGTTATCCTGGTGACCTTATACTGTAATAATCTACCTGATGAGAATAGTGTAAACAGACCTTTTCACATTTTAACTTCCTGTTGACCAAATTGACCTTATGTTTTGATTATCTCTAGTAGCTGACCTTACTTTCTCGCCCTCCTCCTCCTCCTCCATCTCCGTTTCCTCTCTTTCGTCCTCTTCTTCCTATTTCCCTCCCTCATTCCCACCATTATCACCTCAATCCTTCCTTCCTTCCTTCCTTTCTTCCTACTCCCCACCCTATCATCGCCTCTCCTCTTTCCCTCTTCCTTCCTCCTTCCCTTATACCCCCATCTCCCTCTCCATTTCCCCTCGCTACCCACATACCCAACTACCCACCCCAAACCCTACCATCTCCACATATCATAATATATATTCATAATATCGATGTCTTCCCACACACACACACACAAACACACACAAACACACACACGCTATGTAATAAGAGAAGTAGTTACTGTACAATGTCTTCCCACACACAAATACACTTTCCTATACTCACACACACACACACACACACACACACACACACACACACACTACTTTCCTATCAACACACACACACACACACTCACACTTTCCTTCCCACGCTCTCTCTCTCTCTCTCTCTCTCTCTCTCTCTCTCTCTCTCTCTCTCTCTCTCTCTCTCTCTCTCTCTCTCTCTCTCTCTCTCTGACACACACACACACACACACACACACACACACACACACACACTATGTTATAAGAGAAGTAGTTAACAAAGTATATTTAGTAGTTGCAGCAATTATATTTACAAGACATACTGTAGTAGTAGTCGTTGGTGTAGGTATAATTATACAGTACAGTAGGATGATTGATGCACCTTAGACCAACTGAACACAAGACATTTTACTACAAAAAGAAAATATATATATGTAACATAGACACTGAGATAAGATACTGAAATAAATGTGCTTTAGAATTATTATTATTATTATAAGATGTGTAATTATTAAGGACCCTGTGATCGTGTATGAGACTTGGTGGCTTCTGATTCCTCCTGACTATGCCACGAAACAATTAATCTCTTTCTATATAGAGGGTGTTTCATGGCAATGTTTGAAGGACTCGTGTATCTCCAATATTCTGACTACATCACAGGGCCCCTAAAACTGATGTGTATTTTGATTAAGATAGAAAAAATATAAAGAAATACGCTTTACGAGAATTATACAAACACTGTGAATTTAAATTTATGTGTATTTTGACCAAGACACACATGAACGACACAGATATACACTATAGAATTATTATAAGATCTGTATTCTAACTAAGACAGAGAGGAAAGATGCTGAAATGAATAAACCTTAAGATTATAAGATGTGTATTTTAATAAAGACACAGATATACACGTTATAATAAGATGTGTATTTTAACAAAAGACACACATCCAAAACACAGAAATATACACACTTTAGAATTATAAAACGTGTATTTTAACTAAGACACAGACAGAGATACGCTTAACGAGAATTGTAAAACTTGTATTTTAACAAAGATACACATCCAAGACACAGAAATACACTTTAGAATTAATTATAAGATGTGCATTTATTTTATCAAAGATACATATGTAAGACACAGAAATACACTTAAGAATTATAAGATGTGTGATTTAACTAATGCTACGTGGCAGCTACTGTTGTCCCCTTCTCATTATTATTATTATTGTTGGAAGGTTGAGTGAAGAATAACTGTATCAGTGTATAGTGAACAATACTGACAAGAATATCAATAAAGATACAACATGATCCCCATCTCTTTGCGTCTTCTTCTCTTTATCCTTTCTGTTTTAAGGGGACCCCGTGATGCAGTAGAAAATTGGAGGTTTGGAAGTCCTTCAAACATTGCCAAGAAACGCCACCTATATGGAAGGAGCGTGTTTCATGGCATAGTCAGGAGGAATCAGAACCTTCCAATTCCCGTACACGATCACAGGGTCAAAGCTCGAGATCTGCAGCAGGGGTTTTTCTGGACGACAACTCACCCAAAGCCTCCGTTGGTTCGAGATGTGTGTGTGTGTGTGTGTGTGTGTGTGTAGCCTAGTGATGATTTGGGTGGGCTGTCGTCCAGAAACCACCTGCTCCAGATCTCGGGCTTCGATTCAGATGGGCTAGATATTATGGTCAGTGACTATACATTGGAGTGCCTTGATTTCTCCTCCAAAGTATGCCAGGAAACTAGACCAGAATAACAAGCAATGTGGCCTCTTGTTGCATAGAATAGCTTGGAGGATTCAGTTGCTCCAGATTTACCAACACTGAACTCAGCAGCCTGTGACTCTATTCTTGTGAAGCCCCGAGATTATTGATTGAAGCTATGAGGTGTTACAGGCTGTGTGCTCTATGTGTGTCGCATTATATGAGACAGTGGAGCTTCATGGTGTTGGTTGCTTCTCTTCCGTCCCACTAGATGACGACACCTTATTTATACACATGGATGGAATTCAGTCTGTCACCTTTACTGTGAGTTGATGACCGTATAGGAGGTATTATTATTTTTTGAGACGTGTGTGTGTGTGTGTGTCTTTTCCATGTATACTGTGAGTTAATGACGATATAGGGGGCATTATTATTTTATTGACGTGTGTGTGTGTGTGTGTGTGTGTGTATTTTCTATGTATACAATTATTTTAGTAACGATATATTATTATTTTCTTGACGTGTGTGTGTGTGTGTGTGTGTGTATACCCATCCCCAACCCAACATAACTAATTATGATACAGAAAGAAAGAGGCACACAGTTAAGGAGGTGAAACAAATAATTAAGGAAGAAGATAGAGTACAATTGGCTTCAGGAATTCGTATACACCGCTGTGACATCAACTGGGAAAAATTTAGTCGGAGAATGGTGAGTGGGAAGGAGGAGGGGGAGGATGATGATAGGGGTGTGTGGAAGGAGGAGGGGTGAGGGGTGAGTGGAAGGAGGAGAAGTGAGGGGTGAGTAGGAGGGGGTGAGGGGTGAGTAGGAGTGGGTGAGGGGTGAGTAGGAGGGGGTGAGGGGTGAGTAGGAGGGGGTGAGAGGTGAGAGGTGCAGTTTTCTAGTAATGTTATTCGGGAAATATTTGGAATAGTCATCAGAACAATGCCTACAGTAAATTATGTGCAGAATAAAGACCCCTTGAAACTAATGCTCTTTTTACGAATTCCTGAGGCCGACTTGTACTTCAAGAGGAGGAAATTGGTTCACTGCTTCGAAACCATAACATTGACTCGTACTTCAAGAGGAGGAAATTGGTTCACTGCTTCGAAACCATAACATTGACTCGTACTTCAAGAGGAGGAAATTGGTTCACTGCTTCGAAGCCATAACATTGACTCGTACTGTCTTCAAGAGGAGGAAATTGGTTCACTGCTGTGGAATAACTTTGGTGGTGAGGATAATAAAACAAACATTATGACAAACAAGTGTGAATTCTGAGAGGTTTTATGAATACCGGCCCTGGTGTGTGTGTGTGTGTGTGTGTGCGTGTGCGTCCGTGCGTGCGTGTGTGCTGGAGTTACTATATGTGTGTGTGTGTGTGTGTGCTGGAGTTACTATATGTGTGTGTGTGTGTGTGCTGGAGTTACTATATGTGTGTGTGTGTGTCCAGGCTAGAGTTACTGTGTATGTGTGTGTGTGTGTGTGTATGCAGGCTGGAGGCGCTATGTGTGTGTGTGTGTGTGTGTGTGACATTTCAATTTCCTCTATTGATTCCATTCTTTGGCTCGAGATAACCAAATGTGTCCCAAGTGAATGGCAATAATAAGGAGACAGTATATTTATAACTTTTGATACTACATACATACATACATTGGAGTGCCTTGATTCCTCCAAAGTACGTACATATGTCTGTCATGCTGTACGTTGTTGTTGTTGTTGTTGCTTGGAATAGTTTGGAGGAATCATCAGTTGCTCCAGATTTACGAAAGAGTCTAGGAAAGCGTCCAAGTCTTGACCTCTGACCTTTTCTTGGACAATATGGTGGTGGAGGAGAAAAGATGACGAGGAGGAGGAGGAGGAGGAGGGGTGAGAGGGAAGGAGGGTGAGGGGTGAGAGGTGAGTGGGGGGGGGGGAGGAGGAGGAGGAGGAGGAGGAGAGTGAAGAGTGAGGAGTGTGTGGGAAGGAGGAGAGGTGAGTGGGAAGGAGGAGGGGTGAGAGGTGAGTGGGAAGGAGGAGGGATGAGGGGAGAGTGGGTAGGAGGAGGGGTGAGTGGGTAGGAGGAGGGGTGAGAGGTGAGTGGGAAGAAGGAGAAGTGAGGGGTGAGTGGAAAGGAGGAGGGGGAGGAGGATGATAGGGGTGTGTGTAAGGAGGAGAGGTGAGAGGTGAGTGGGAGGGGGTGAGGGGTGAGTAGGAGGGGGTGAAGGGTGAGTAGTAGGGGGTGAGGGGTGAGTAGGAGGGGGTGAGGGGTGAGAGGTAAGGAGGGGGAAAGAGGCTTTAATAAAACTCGTCTTCTGTACCACTTGCCTACCCTCAGCTACCCCCCCCCCCACCTCTTAGTACCCCCAACCCCCACCTCTTAGTCCCACCCTCCCACGTACTCTGCTCAGCCAGAATGTGTGTGTGTATGTGTGTGTGTGTGTGTATGTGTGTTTGTTTCTGTGTATGTCTGTGTGTGTGTGTCTGTAGCTCTGTGTGTATAATAATAATAATAAAATAATAATAATAATAATAATAATAATAATAATAATAAAATAATAATGATAATAATAATAATAATAATAATAATAAACGGTTTATTGAACATAGTGCATCCCTGGGGCTGAAAATATACATAGGTAATAAATTTATACATAATGGATGAGTAGAGAGAGATGTGTAATATATATACAAAGGTGATAAATGTACATACTGGATGATTACTTATTTACTATATTTACAATGGTGGGAATGGGACTATTTTATTATATCTATGTGTTCTTGTTTTAATTAATGGGTGTGAGTTTGTTGTAGTGACGGGCTGCTCTAGATGGAGGGGGTAGGGTGGGGGACAGGCTTGGGGGGGGGATTTGGGGGGTGCGGGAATAGGGGGACAGGCTTGGGGTGGGTAG